>CM075850.1:94221801-94493917 GCA_037975125.1 Latrodectus hesperus
ATTTATTGGATACATAAATTCTATAAGTTATGTATTTCCTATTCGCAGAAAAATCATTGTAACATTCAATCCAAAGCTTTGCGTTGTACATAATTCAACACCATGAAGTGGATTCAAGATAACAGGAATTTCGAACGATAAAAAAAGGTGGTGGAAAAGTTAATGGTATCAAAGAAACTGGGTAATTGCGGATAACAAACCTTCACCGTGCCCTTCACCTAAAGTGAAGTCCAAGTCATTGTGCTCGCGACTGCACCTTTCAACTCAAGTGTTCTCATAAATGGGTGATAATTAAAAACTTAGGTTTTCTATTTCTAAATTAATGGTTTGCTATTAAACGACTTTTGAAGAAATGAACCTTTATATCGCTTTATAAATTGGTTAAGTCAATATTGCAAATTAATGAACACGAAATTCAAATAAATTAGTGTATGGATGTTTAAATATCAATTGATTAAATCCCGTATACATTTTAAATGATAAGTCTATATTAGATTATTCCCTTCAGTAACTTGTTAAAATTCTTCGCATATAAAATGTTGACTGGCGTTTTACTAAACATTATAGAAGCAAAATGTAACTGCAAATAATTTCGACAATCCTCTCAAAAATGTCTTGAGATTCACATTGTCAAATACGAATACTGATGGCAAATATTTAATTTTTTAAACACTGATTTCCAATTTTTTCGCTCAATCTATCCAATTCTGCGTTTTGACACTGATCCACTTCAAACTTACTGCAGCAGTATTTCAGGTTCAAAACGTCGTTTCTGTTTCCCTAAATTTTCTTTATATTTCAAAGAGTATAATAAATTTTTTCACTTCCTCTCAACATAAATATAAAACATTTTCGGGTGTTCACTGTAATTATGTGGACAATATTCCTGAAAAATGACTCAATATGGGAACATAAATTTCTATGTTTAGCTCATATATAAATATAAAAAAAACTGATTTAATGTACGAAATTTGATTACAATAAAAAACATGCATTAGCCAAATGCTTTAGAACAGAATACAAACTTTTACTAAGCTTAATATGAAAAAAATTATTACCAAATTAGTGTTTGCGACAATCTTAATTTGCAATCAATACACTTATATTTCTAAAAGTGAATAATCATTCAATTACGCGATTAAAACTATGAATTAAAGCTTGCTGATAAAACATGGGAGTGCTTAGGCTATATTACTCTTTTTAAAAATATACCAAATATAATTTAAATTAATGGGGTAATAAAACACATGATTTGATAAATCATAAATTCAATTACAATGCTAGTTATTTACATGTATAATTTTAAACATTTTATTCAACAAGTAAATTTCAACTAAACTATTCCATCATATTTATTTACTGAAGCGTTGCATTCTTAAATGTTAAAATCAAGGAACAATAAAACTTGCAGCTAGTTTTTAATAAATTTTATTGAAGAATAGCAAACTGTAGCAACAAATACCAGACGGTAGAAGTTATCATAGCTTAAATCATTTTTTTTTTATGAAAAATATATTGCTTGTTAAACGCTCGCATATCATTTGCGTCGGCAGAAGCAAAACGATAAAATCATGAATTTCTAACCCTTGATAGTGATTTGACTGCAACTCTTCCAACTTTCGAGGATTAGGCAAATTGAACAAACTTGTTAAGCAAGAGAAAAAAGCACACGAGGAAAAATTTCTCATGATTAGTAATACATCCTGTAATATCGTTCACTCATAAAGGTAAAATGTTTTCGAGAACTTTACTGTTAAAGAGAAGTAATTGGGATATAAAACTATTGGATTTCATGTTAAAATATTTTATAAAACTAGTGAAAAAATATTTTTACGGAAATATAAATTGATATCTCAAATCAAATTTAAAAATTTTAAACTTAAGTAAAGGTTTTTTGTCTTTATACCTACAGAAAGATAAAATGCAGCAATTTATCAGCATTGCGTCATTTTTTTATTACATAATCACTTTATTCAGAGATACGAACATGAACGATTGATAAAAAATTTCATTTCATACTTGCAATCAATTGAGAAGATAATTTTAGATTATATAAAAAATTAATTTTGCACGCAATTCTCAAATTTGTTTAAAATTATACAGGAGTGTCCCATCAAAGCTACAAATTGATCTCATTGGCGACAGTCTGGGGTAAATACTAGGAAAAGTCAGACAAGTTTTATATGAGACTGTAAAAGCAATACCAATCAATATCCATGCATTTCCCTTGAGAACAGAACACAGGTTTTCAAGAGAATATCACAAGAGAAGTAATTAGTAAATTGGTTTATATAAAAATATTTTCTTCAAACACGTTTGAATTTAATAAATTTAGGGTTTAATCTCAGATTAAGTTGCTTAAATTAATGATACCAAAAACCAAATTTTCGATCAATTTCTAACAATTCAGTTTTGTAATTTCAATATTAAACAGTGCATATTTTTCTGTTAAAGTTAATTATGCTAAGAAATTGTGGAGATAATTTTTTTTGAAATTTGATGTACTGGAGAAACGAATTTATGAAATTACCATTTATGAATTTTAAATCAAAGCTAATTTACATTTTCACATCTTTATATCTATAGAACATTAATATAACTTAAAAATACAATTGCATACTCACCAAGCAAATAATCTACATAAATTGCTTTAAACAAACAATATACAATAAAATGCTTAAGTATTTATCTTCAAAAAGAAATTACACAATAATTTACATAAACTCATATTAATACAATAAGTCTTACTATTTTTATTTTAAACTCTTAGTAATATTCAATAAATTATACAGTTAATCACAAGTGAGATAATTTCTTTAAATATATAACATAAGTAAAATGTTGAGATCAACTGTAAACATTTTCTTAAAAAAACAAGCATGAATACTTAATTTGGAATTTAATTTTTAGAATAAGCTAGTTACTTTTATAAAGAAATTAAGAATACTGGAAATCATCGCCTTTACATTTCACTGTTTAAGACATTATGTAAAATATCATAGCTAGTTTTCAGGAATACTATTAGTTTTAAAAATCACTTTAATATTATAAATTGTTTATTCTCCACCGATTACATAGCATTAATTTGTTTAGAAGCCTAAATAACAAATATGACTTTGCTATGTCCTACCTGATGTTCCTATTTCTACAATCTGGCAAAGAATGTATTAGAATTATAATGCATATTTAGATATTGTTCGTTGCGAATTCGACAAAATACTTAGGGATGCCTGAATTATGTTAAATGCTGTTAGAGGACGAATTACTTTCGAAAGGAATTGCAAAACGAGGACGCATTCTTTCGAAGCGGAGAAAAACTTTTCTTACAAAATCCATCTGAGCGCGGAATTCCCCGAAAAACTGTCGCCGCCCGCATTAACGACATGGATTTATTTTTATATTATGTCGCCGAGTGTGAGCTGGCAGAAAAAATCACTGCATGTACAACACATACCATCAGAAAAAATAATTTAGTTATTTGTCCTTTAAATAATTGCATTTAAACATTGAAATAGAAGTTAAAATAAAAATTCATAGTATATTTAGTTTCAGAATTACACTAGCAAATAACTAGTAAAATTAGATGCTAAAATTATAACATTAAATCCTTCTTTACAAACATAAAATTCATACAATGGCAGAAATATAAGTTTCAATATAAAATGTATATTAAAATTATGCAATTATTTTTACAGTACATTTTGGCAAAGTTAATACAAAAATCTTCAATTTCAATAATTTAAAATATATTTGAATTGGATAAGTATATTTTATATGAAATGCATTTATCATAAATTGTAATGCAGTTGTAGTGGTAAACAAGCTGGACTATTACGAAGCATATTCCACTAGTACGGTCCGTCCCGGGACACTGCAGTCAAGTCCATATGTTGGCACTAAATATTTACAATACAGGACATTTTCTACACAGAAAAAATATTATAAGCATTTTGGTCTTACCTGCACAAGGGGCAGCTGCGTTAGGTCTATATCTCCACGAGTTTCGTTACCACAGACAATCATAATTTTTTGCAAAAAAACTAAAAATATGATTTTTTAAGAGTCACAAGGCAAGAACGGTCGAACGTTAGAAATGTGGATGGAAACACGGGGCGTTCCGCGTTCGAAAGGATCTTCCAGAGCTGGGTGCACAGCTACGGAGCACTCAGATGGATGAGCGAGGCGCTGTGATCGGTGACGCAATGAATGTTACTATGGAAACCACGTGCGCAGGGAAAAATTGCGAGTGACGTCAGGATCATCCATTCAAAACTTCCGTCGCACCGAAACCTCTGGAAGCTTTTCATTTCTTTGAGTACTTCAGCAATTTTCGATGCGAAAAATTTATCGGAACCGGAAGTTGTGCGCACAAGAAAGGGAGTTTGATTACACAAATGGATTGTTTTATTTGTTTTGCTTATTTCATTTTAATAATTACTTTCTCTCCTTTCTTTTTTATTGCTTGACACAAGCGGTTAAAACCTAATCTTGGATTAAAGAACTGAAGTTCTTTATTTAAAAATAAACATTGTTTACACAAAATTCAGTTAGTGAGATCTTGAAAATTTAACTTAAGAAAAACACAATGTAGATTTTACCAAAGAAATTTGAAACTGTAATTTTTAGAAAACTATTTTATAATTTCTATATTGATGATTTAAATTCTTTGAAAATAAATTTATAGTACATTCTCTTTATAAGAATTAGGCTTTTCATTTTATAAGAATAATAAATGTTTCATAATAACAATTGTTGTTAAGTAATGTTGAATTTATTTTGTAAACCTGTTACATATTTATCTTTATTGAAAGAGCTGTATTATATTAGCATGCACATAATAATGGTATATATTTTCTGAATTGAACTGAAATTAAATGCTCTCATTTTTAAGTGAATTCTTATTAAATAATAAGTATATTTCTTTATATTTTTTATGAGAGAATTAGCTGTTATTAATTTCCAGTAAGGATAAATTATGCCAATGTAAATGATTTAAAGCTCACAAAATAAGCGGAATTAATTTTTTTACAAAATAAAGTATCAACGTAATTTTGTTACTTTTATTTACTGAGAAAGCCTGTAAGATTGGTTTAAATGGGAAACAAGAGATAAAATAGAAAAACTAAAGGTCTAAAAAACGGTTTGCACATGCTGTTTGAAGAAGAAATTGTATCTTTTTAATTAGCTGTGTTCAAAACAAAATTGGCTTGAATTTATTAAGTACAAAATTTGCTTAGTTGATATTTGATGACAGATGAACCGAAAAAATATTTTATATAGAAACAAAATAGCATAATTAAGAATTACTACGTCTTTTGAAGAATTTTATAATGCCTGATTTGAATTGTTCATTCCGATTTCAGGATACATAAATATTAAACATTAGTTTGACCAATTGTGGAATATAAGTATAATTTAGCCTCGAATAGAAGTTTCACCCACAAATTTCTCAAACTAAACATTCAGGTTTGGTTTGGTTTGGTTTGATGTTAATATAGATTAGATATTTTTGTTTTGTACACCAGTGCTAATTACTCCAGGATCAGTTTAAAGTGGTTGGTTGGGTTTTATGGCGCACAAGGTCCAAAATTAGGATAAGCGGCGCCAAAAATATGATTTCGAGTAGTATTAATATTTTCTTAAACCTAAGCAACATTAAAATATTAAAAAACAAAAATTATTGTATATAGTTTAATTAGGAGCTGCAGAAATAAAGAAATTAAATATATACAATCACAAAAAATTATTTTAATGTAATTAGTTTAAAGTGGATTCTGATCTATACTATAATTATCCTAGCCAAGGTAAGAATCCATCATGATAGTTTAAGAGTACTCAGTTTTGATGAGAACATTGTGCTTGTAGACTTTTCTCTATATTTAATATAGAAATAATGTGATATTTCATAGTCAATAAATGAATAATTTTTACTCTGTTACATTTCCTCATTTTTGATTAAAATACATTAACATTTCAAGCATTTACAAGAAATTAATTACAGACGTTGAATTTTTTTCTGACGAAAATGTATAGATTCGAATTTTTTAATACATTGAAATAATAACATACACAAAGAAATGATTTTGAGGCTTGGCATATAAAGCGGAAACATAAAGAAGAAGAACGTGTTTGAGAATTTTTTTGTTTAGTTGATGCAATTTTATATTGTAATACACATGAAAAAATTGCTTTTGTGTAGAAAATATAAACATAGAAACATATTTTTTTCAAAAATAGACGCATTTTATTTTATTATATTACCCCAGGATAAAATATCTATTCAAAACAAGAAATTTCAACATCAAAAAAATTCGGTTGTTTAAAGAAGCATAATCAAAATAATTGATAAATAAACCAATACCGTATTTACGAGAAACTAATGAGCATGGTTTTTGACCAAATGTAGTATTCAAAATTGGGAAGCGCATTAGATTCGAGTGCAAGGTCAGCAGTCTGCCGATGACGTCAACCAAATTTAAATCGTAACAATGGATTACTGTATTTCTCGACTACATTTACCGTTACATTTATCGTTGACACAGTATTGCATAGAGGATACAAACTGCATAGTACGTAGTCACGAAATGGAGTGCAAACAAAGAAGATTGTCATTTAACGCTACTTTCAAACGTAAATCAATTCTTTATGCTGAAAAAATGGCAATAGAAAGGCAGGTAGAGAGTTCAACATAGCTGAGAGCAATGATCGCTTGTGGCGGCAACAGAAATTGTCACTGTTTGCAACTAAAGATAGTAGAAAGAAATTCACTGGCCCTCGCAAAGGAAGACACCCTAAAATTGAAGAAAAAGTATTGGAATTTGTACGTGAAAGGAGGAAGAATGGACAACCTGTGACTAGTGACGCCATAAGAAATAAAGCAAAAGAGGAGGCTGAAGTCCTTATTATATCGAAACAAGAGTTGAATGCTAGCCGTGGATGGGTGGATCGGCTTATGAAGTGGATGGGCTTATCTCTAAGACACCGTAAAACAATATGCCAAAAGTTTCCTGCAGATTTTGAGGGAAAACTGCTAACATTTCAGCGGTACGTCATCACACTTCGGAAGGAAAAGGCTTTTTCAATGGGGTAAATTGGCAACGTTGACGAGACGCCAATTTGATTTGATATGCCTCGTAACAACACCTTTATGGAGAAAGGGACAAAGCAAGTTATCACCAAAACTTCGGGATGTGAAAAACACAACACGTAACAGTGATGGTGGCAATAACAGCAGACGGGTGCAAACTTCCACCTTTCTTAATCTTCAAACGGAAAACATCCCCTAAAACCTCTAAGAATGAAAAGCTGTTCCCAGATGATGTCCTGATTCGAAACCAAGAGAAGGGGTGGATGACGGAATCATTAATGCTTGATTGGCTCCGAAATGTATGGGAACGCCGTCCCTGTGGACTCTCCAATCCACCATCAGTACTTTGGGCGTATTTTGTGGTCATCTCATCGACAACGTAGAAAAGAAGATGCACAGCCTAGGCAGCAATCTTGTTAGCATTCTTGGAGGGATGACGTCTGTGTTACAACCCCTGTATAAATAAACCTTTTAAGGGGTACGCTAAGGCAAAGTAGGAAAAATGGTTTTGTGAGTCAAACCGTGAATTGACCCCGACAGGAAAAATTAAGCGTGCTGCACCGCACATTGTTGCACACTGAGTTTCTGCTGCCTGGAAAAGCATCGAAGCACCAATGATTGTGAAATCTTTTAATAAATGCTGTATTTCAAATTCATTGAATGGCAGTGAAGATGACGAGCTCTGGAACGCCGAGGATGACGATGATGATGAGGAAAGAAGAAATGAATCTGCTTCTGACGAAGAGAGCTGCGAGGAATCCAGTGATGAAAACATTAGTGAATAAAGACGTTTACTATTAATCACTGATTGTCAGAAACTCTTAGTTAGATAGAAATGTTATGATTTATTTCATATTCATATTTTACGATAGGTACCGTATATACGGTAGTGGTAATTAACAATGATTGTTTCACATAACAATAGCCCACTAATAGGTTAATTCTATGTTCTGCTACTTTATGTATAAATCCATTGTTATATAAAATATGGTATCTAAATTTAAATAAAATTATCATACCATTGATTGATAGTTTATATACAAATCCATTGTTGTATAAAATAAGATTCAATAAATTCCTCACACCATTGATGCGCATTACATTCGCCGACAAACAATTTTTTTATTATTTAAAGCTTTAAAATGGGGATGCGCATTAGATTCGCCTAAATACGGTATTTTAGTGCTCTGCATGTGCTAAATAAATGAATTTTTATTAAAGTCAATTCAAAATATTTCAAATGATTTCTTAATTCTTATTTTAAAAATTCAATGAACACTATAATTTGAATACAATATTTCTCAATGAAATAAAGTTGAATTTACAATTACTATTTATTTTCATAAAGTACCAAAAATATATTTGCTTATTTATAAAAGGAATTTTCATTGCTTATATAGTTTGGTACTTTTTAAAATTATGGAATTAAAAAGAAAAATAAATCTATTATTCCCATCAATGCCTGATAAATTTATTGATGCCAGGAAAGTTCATTTATTAAAAATAAATCCTATTTACAACCGAAAAAAAATAAGTTCGACACTAAGCTTGTTTTGAATTATTTTCAATGAAGCTTTCATCATATATAAATTCTCCACAACGCTGTTGGACAGTTTTGATATGATAGGCAGTTTTGGGGTAAGATAATTGATCAATACATACTTCGCTTCTTTTGATATGTATAGGGAACAGCACAACAATAAAAAAGTATTGTAATATATTTGAAAGGAATAAGCTATAGAGAAGCATTAAAACACAAAAATTTTTATGCTTCAAAAACAATCACAATATTATGCATAATACAAATATCATCAAATTCGGAAATTAATTTATCCAGATAGCAATTAAAATTTAGCCTCTTTATTATTTAATCAGAAACATTAAAATCATTTTACCAGGAATATTGTTCAAAAAAACTGCAAAAATGTTACAAAATCACTGATATTAAACATTCACGATAGTCTTGTGGGAAGATTGCGGTCCTCAGACTGGAAAGTTATGAATTCGATTTCGGCAACAGTTGAATAATCGGAGATCTGTATTGCATTTCATTTTCCTAATGAACATTTTTGAGGTGAGTGCTTAGGATTTTCTGGGTTTATTCTTTTTCGATGTGCTGTATTATCAATGAAAGTTCTTAATGAAAGGCAATATGTAGACAATAAATTATTTGACAACAGTCACCGTTGTTAAATTATGTATAACGCGGTGTCAAAATCATTTGCAGCGGCATAGATAGAATTGGAGATATTTTCAGAAAAAAATTGGTATTTTCAATTAAACCTGTGCTGATTGTTAGTGAAGGAAACCTACGACAAACCACTCTAATGGTAATTTCAATATTTATTTAATAAGGTAGGTAATATGACTCCACAGTTAGTATAATGGTTTCAAACAATGATAATTTAATGGATCAATACCAAAATATTATACTTCTATGTTAACAATTTTAAAATAAGCTAAATTTTTAATTTTTAATAGAATACAAATTAAATCACAATTTTTTATATTTAGTAGGATTACAGATGTTCATTTTCTGTTTTCATTAAAAAAATTCTAGAAAAAACAGTAAAAGACTCAATTTTAATACGAGTAACGTTAACTCTGACCAAAATATGTGAAGATTTAAAATTTAGTTATACTGTAAAAAATTTTCAATTTTGTATTATCTATGATTATTGCAGTGATTTCCAATTAATGAAATCTTTCTCTTTTTTAAGTTTTAAAAATTATATTTTTTTCTAAGATTAAGAAATAAAATTTTTGTTTAAATGCAGAAAAGCGTTCAATTCTTTTCGCACGAATGTATGAAAAAGTATATATGAATGTCTGAAACGTAAACCACTTATTGAATAAGTGGTAGTTTTTTTAAGAAGAGCTATTATGTATTTTCTTACAACTTCAGTTGATACTAATGGAAATTGAAACATATTCTAATTTTTTATTTCTACAATGGCATTACCATCTGCAATCTACTATGCAAATGTCATAAATTCTGATAACAAGAGAGAATCAGCAACAGGTGTTTGTGTTGTCTGACATTTAGTGAATTTTATTCTTTTCCGAAAGACCTAATTCTTGGTTTGAAAGAGATTGATCGGTTGCGGCAGACAACCAGGCAAATAAATCTGCTATCGGCTAACCGAAATTGAATTTCTGATGTAATAAAACCTTATGCATTTGTTGTAATTTGGTTCACAAAAATAAACAAAATTGTGTAAACAGATTTACCTAGATTTATTAATTTCTGTTGAATTAAAGGGTTTGAAAATAAATTAAATTTATAGAATTATTATGACTCATCTGTAAAATTGGCAATTTCCCAAAAGAAAAGTTAAAAGTTAACTGGTTTCTCTTGCTGAACTTTAGAAACAGTAGTAAATGAACATCGAATGGTGTTAAAAAGAATATATATATATAAAGTCAATGTACGAAGTGCATTTAATGCTTCTGATTTTACAGAATGACGACTTCGCTAGGGTTCACGTTGTCATGAATCTGATCTAGTTGCTGCTGGATCTCTGAAGGATTGGAAACAACAACAACAACACTTTTCATTGGCTCGGATATTTTTAGAAAGTTTTTTGTTTTAATTTTGTAGAAGCTTTCACAAGCTAATCCGATATTTATTTTACATATCATCATGCTTTTAACTATAGATTGATTCCTTTAACCATAGGCTATCAGTTTACTCGTTGTTGATCAAAGAAAATACTCTCTAAACTGGTGGTGATGTCCCAGGTATTCCCATATTCAAGGATCTTTATCACACAGGACGATACTATGTGATTATTTTTGAAGTGACCACATAATATGAGCCATTTTTTTCACATCTCTAACAGTCTGTCCTTGCTTCTACTGTTCTTAATTTGACTGCAAATACACTTTAGCAACCGTAACTTCGTTAAACAGCTGATCATTGTTTGTTTTCATATTGGATGCATTAAAAAGATTACATTAATAGTTTCCGAAGTTTTAGCGTTTTCCAAATCAACAACATATGTTTGGGTCAGATTGACCCATGAAAACTCTTCAGCGTTTTGAAAACTATTATTTCACAGGTCCAATTAGAGAAGGTATCTTTCATAAAAAAAAAAAAAAAAAAAAAAAAAAAAAAACATAAAGTTCTTCTTCCATATTGACTTGCTCATCCAGGTTCTTGTAGTAGATGTTCTTCGTTCTTCCATAATTTTCTTACTGTACAGAAATAAATAAATAAATAATCCTTCACAATGTTAGTTATTTTTAGACTATTTTAATCATCTATAAAATCAAATTTTTTTTACTTGGATGTGAAGTAAACCGACCAGGACACTGGGATTTTTTCTGAAAACCAGGATGTCTGTCAAGCATAGCTATAACAGTAAAATAGTGCTCATAACATTTATCTGAAATACTCAGGGGCAAAACTTAAATTTTTAAAATGTGTAACGTTTACACCCCGACGCCATATATAAATGATTTCATAAATCATTCCACACACAATTATATGAATACGTTTAAAAATGTGTGGATATAACTTTAAAATAAAATAATTTTATAAAGACAAAATTAAGTGTATAATTTCAAGAACTGCCATTTTGTTTTATGCATTTATATATAAACGGTTTATGATACCGAATTATTTACAGAGAAGTTACGTTAATAATTTAAGATGCAGTTATAACACTACTAGAGTTTTACCATGCTTCATTTATAAATTAATTTCAAATTCATTCTACATCAATCAATGCAAACAGAATAAAAAGGAAACCATGATCAGATAAATGTTTGCTGTTTGATCCGAGGGACATTACTGAAAACATGTAACATTAAAATTATACACAACTATTTTTTAATATAGTTGATGCATTTAAAGTGCAAATTTAACTATGTAATTACTTTTAAAACTCGAGATTATAGTTTCATATTCTAATTCCTTAAGTTATATCTTATGATTCAGATTCTAAATTTGAGAAAGTTCCAGGATCTTCTAAATTTTTTAAAAAAGGCAAGCCATACTATTATTACTACCTTCTTTAGTGAGTTACTATGATAGTGATCAGTAACTTACATTTTTTTTTCATCATTTAAAATGATGACAGAATTCATTTTCTTCTAAATATTGTAATTTCAAAAAAATAAATAAATAAATATGAAAAAATTAAAAAAAAAAAACTCTAACTTTAACTTTAGTTACCATGGTTACAAAATTATTGTGAAAATCGTCTGAAAGTGCATATTTAAATGTAGTTTTACATTATTAATTAAAAACTGTGTTATATTCAATTTACAAACCAAACCTGTTTTTTGATTTTATCACAATTTCTATATAAATTTAACTAAAAAAATCTTTTATCTTATAAGTAATTATCAGATAATATTCTTATCTCAGTTACACAGCATATAACAATCTATTCTTTTATTTTCATTCACATAAAAGAAAGTTACTCATAAGACATGGCTGTTGCAAATAGAAAGTGATGGGAAATGAAGACGAGTGTCCCATGTCAGATATTTTGATTCCAATAACCTTCCAAACGTGGAAGTAGAGAAGCCACTCAACTTAAGTAAGGAAATGTAATCAAAGAGGAATGTTTCGTTTTTCTTTTGTGAGGCATAAGAGTAACAGCACCTTTAAGCAAATAGATCCGCTTTCTTTCCCCAGTGGTGCGTTTCCCCTTCTCAAAGTACTCCCTAAAAGTGTTTCAATTAGCCTGTAATTTGCTAGCCATTATTTTTTAGCATTTTTTTTTTAGTTTTATATCTAGTTTGTTCACTATTTCAGTAAATAACTTTGTTACTTGAAAAGAAAATACTTTATAATGCTTTGTTTTCTGCTGAAAGGAAGCAAAATTGAGGCGCTTCTTATAAACTGTGTTTTCCGATTCTTTTTTTTATTTATCGAAGAGCAATATCATTGTTTTATTTTTATATTCTATAACAGAGAAATGAGATTTAACTTCATTATTTATTAAAAAATAATGTTTACCAGCAATTAAATTATTCTGTAACATTGGATGAATGATTCATCGGAAATACTTAATACACATCTCAAAAATTATGATTCTCATTTTTTTTGCAATTAATCACACACACATTTTGTTTGTACACTTTGCATAGCAGCACTTAATACATACATAATTGGCAAAGTAAGTATTCTTACTTTAAATATGTTAACATTATAATAACAAAAGCACATTTTGATGACAATTTAACTTATATATTTAATATGTATGTTATCTTCATCATGCTACATATTTTAAAACTATTATATTCATAATTGCTTTATTACCTACAGTTATTTTTTCCAATACAATCTTTATTTTTTAACATAAATTCTCAACAAAGTTTAAAACGAGAAGCTATTTTCATATAATTGTTTTTGATTCATGTGTTTTTCGAGTATCTGCATTTCGAATTATCCAATATGATTTTATAAGAATGTGACTTGCTCATTATGTCTGAGGACGAAAGACGTCAGGTGTAAAAGTTCATTTTCAAAAATGATTTATTGGACGGGTTTGCTGTCTGCCGACAACACGCAAATGCAAATGAAAAATCTGGTTTTCAACAACACAATTTTCAAATCGTGCAGTGACACACGTTGACAATATTGAATTTAGTACAATTATTTAGAATAAAAAAATCATTAATTTGTTAAGAATTGTGGTATCATCATTAATCAACATGTATAAAAGTTCAATATATGTGTAAAATCCCGTTAGTAAAATAATATCATCAAATGAAACGATTTTTTGCATGAATGGAGAATTTATAAACTAAATAAATAGTTGTTACTTTGATTAATCATCTGTTTTCTTAAACCAGAGTTTAGGTCTTTGTTTTTACACCATAAAATGGTAAACATTAGATCTACCTATTAAAGATTTGAATACGATTGTTTTGACTGAAATAATGATGTTATTCCTTTTAGGTTTTCCATTTAAGTAGTTTTTGGTTGTTAAAATAATGAATGTTTATGTTTAGTTACTTTTGGAAATAAACCATGCCACAAATGTTTTAATAGTACGTTCTAAAATATATTTCAATATTTTTTAGCAAGATTATTTTTTATTAAATATCATCGGAAGAACAACATGAAACAATTTGTTGATTTAGCGGAATTTGCGCCAACTTTTCTAGTCGACGGGATTTCACAGATATACTATGTTTTCTTTTTCTTTCTTTTTTTTTAGACAATGAATGGTGAATATTTTACTTATTATATAACATACCATTAATTGAAAAATTTAAGTAAACAAATGTTTTGTGATTTCTGTTAAGTTCAAAAGTAAGGAAACAAAATATTTACATTTGTTTTTCTATATATATTTTCAGTTTCACAGTTTATTTTTATCCAGCTACGAATGGTATAACTTGAAACCAATTCCAAACAAAATAATTAAGTCAAGCTTTATTACCTAGATTTAAAACGTTAAAAACAAATTCGCTTCATGCTGCTTAGTATTAAGGATAAATAGTTGATTACCGGCAAAATAACGGATGTGTTGTTGTTGTTGCTTATCCCCGACTGGCGTGACAGTACCATCACACCAGCCCCATGAATCCAAATATAGTCAGTCTCTCAAGCACCACCTCCGGTCTCAAATCCATGTCCCCTCTCTCACACCCAATGCACTGAAAAATATGAGATGGGAAGGCCTGAACCACTCGACATTTGGGACAGAGAGGGTAGACCTTGGTACCAGAGACGTGTCTCTGAGCAAGCAGGTGGCCACTTCGCAGTCTTGTCAAAGCCACTTGGCTGACTCTCTTGTTTACCCACTAGTGCGGAACCAGGATGTTTGCATGTGTACCATTCGTGGGTAGGAATGGTATCCCTAAAAGTAGCATTTAAGTTTAAATAACTGATGTAATACATTTTGTTAGTAAAATAATTGATTTCGTTTTAACTTTTTTATCCTAATCAAACCACCTTATTTGAAATCGAGTTGTTGATTTCCTTACTGCCAAAAGCAGTTACAAACCATTTGAACATCGTTGAGTCTTTACATTCTGTACGAAATTTTCATTAACGCTGGAGTGCATCAATGAAAATTTCGTACAGAATGTAAGGACTCAAGGACGAGTTTCAAACGAGAGAACCCCACCCCCAAATACCAAGCATCCACTCCATAACACAGAACATGGGAAAATCAGAATTATAATATTCATCTCTAATTATTCACCAGTGGTTAAGCTGCAAACACGGTAGGCCAGTGATTAGGCTGCTTTCCACCCTTCTCATTCTTAATATTAAATTATGGTGTACCAAGAAACCATATTAAAAGAACTCATATTGGTGTCTTCACTATTGGTGTGTTTCTCCCTTTGTTGTAATATGGGAAGAGCCAACTTGGTGATCATATGTTATGGTATGGAGCTCGGTGTTTTGACAGTTGCAAATTTCAGGGCATTTGATGTTGATGAAGACTTTCTTCAACTGGTATCGGGCATATTTATTACATGCAAAAATGTATCAGTTAAATGAAATTTCGATTACCTTAAAAAGAGGTAAGCAAAATTTCGTTTTATCCATTCATTTTTGAGTTATTGAAAATATTTATTAAAAATAATTGATTTACAGTAGTAGATTTACCTTGAATTTCCATTTTTAATATTTTTAACTAATTAGAGCACATATAACTATGGAATTTATTATGCATTTTGTTAATCTGGTTTCTTTCTGTCTTTGAGGTCATGAAGAGACGGGATGGAAGATGGATGGCTGTCACAAATGTTAGCGAGAAATCACAACCCTTGATGTAAAGTATTCGACGCTTCTATTCGCAGTTAGTATCCGATGCAGCGGCTATAGATTTTAGAAAGCATTAAGCAAAATCTAGCTTCGAAATTTGCATCGTTACATTTTTACATATTTTATCCAATCCTTTTCCGTGAAAAAATGTGTCGACATTTTTATTCTCATTCCTTTTACTTTGTATTATATTTTGTACATGAAGATATAAGAGCAGATTGCCTTTTTTTCCTCATCTTGAAAATCTTAAAAATGTGTTTCCTGTTTTAACACAAATTTTTCATAATACAAATTAGAAAAATCATTTTAATCATTACATTCAAATTTTGAAATGAAATATCAAAAAATGCGCTCACTATAAATAAATCATAATATTTGTTTATAATGTGATCAACATTTTACATATTCAACTTCTATTCCTGAGAATATGAACTATATTTCATGCCAATGAAAATTCAAATCTAAGCCTCCTAAGGATTAAGGACATATAATCATAAGATTTTATTGTCACTGATGTTTTTACTGTATACCTCCAACCAGTTTCTACAACAATAATCAGTCAAAGGTTTATCCTGCGCAACAGGTGGGCATCGTGTTGACCGCACGCATCGCTAATACCTACAGAGAAGGCAGAGAATGTTTACTATTTTTCTGCACACGATTCCTATTTATTTCATAATGCTTTTGTATCCATTCCTGTCATAATTTTTATCATTGGTAAATAACTTCATAAAATTAACAATACTGAGAAAAAACTCAATGTATTTCCTGTTTTTGTTTTTTCGGGTATTTTTATACAGTTTTGAGATTACAATAGCGAACTGAACAAAAAGTGTGTGGTGGTGTCTCAAAATTGCATAGATATGCATTTAACTCGTTAATTTCAGACGCATCATTTGGTTCTAGTATCTCCATCATCGCGACCCAAGTCTTGCTTTGTTACTGCCCAAATGTTTTTTTATATCTAATATATGTGGTAAATTATTCACGTTGCTTATTTTACGAGGTTAAAATGATAGTATAATCTTTAGGAAATTCCATAGCTTCCTGATAATAATTTTATGGTTTATACTGTAGCTTTGTTAAGTCACATTAGCTTTCACTGCTTAATTTTTAATTTTAATAGCAAGAAATTTGGCTAATATTTTAGAATCTGCTCAATGTTCCTATAAGAGATAATATTCAAGCGCTGTAAAGAAATTTGTTATTGTATGTTAAATGTGAATGTCAAAATCGGTTTTCAAAATTAAGTACTTGTCTTGAGAATGCTTGCCAAATGTTTTGGTGTGACTGTATTAATATTCCAATTTCAGGATATCCTTTCGCTCATCAAATATCCTAATCAATCTACTTTTATTGCAAGAGAAATTTTTTAAATATTATTTTTAATGGCTTACCGCTTTTTGGAGAATCAAGTCCCTAGCTCTATCGTATAAACAGTGTTGAACAAAACACACACATTTCCATAAATTAAGGATAATGCCAGAACCGGCAACTAAAGTTGCAGATTCAAAACAAACGTATTTTATTCATAAAATCATGTGTACTAAACAAATGAAACAAACAAAAGTGATGGTGTGTGTATGACCATGCATACAAACAACTACTATTATAGCTCCATGGAGCACTTACACCACATACCGCCCGTACCATAATTGAACAATACGCTGTTGTCATGATGATTATTGCATCGTATGTCTCTCATACGATAAAATACAGTCCGTAAAACTACGAGACATGCTGAGGATGACATCAACGGGCTACACTTGGGGCAGAGAACTCCACTCAACAAGCAAATGCTCTCCGAAGTTCCTGTACAGATACAGGAGGTGGTTGACGGTTTGCTATTCGTCAGCCAAGCACGTCCCACACACTCTATCTTATTCGTGTCCAGTGAGAATGCTGGCTGTTCTATATGGGTGATATCCTCCGAATGAAAGCATTCGTTGACGATGCTCGAACGGCGAGGAAAGGCATTGTCATCCATAGACACAAATTCAGCATCCAAGTCACCCCTAAACAAAGCGTAGTGTTGTTACAAAGGGATGTCCTGATAAATTTGGCCACTCATGGTTCCGAATAGAACATGCAGATCTGTTCCTGCAACATCGTAACGTTGGCTTTCAATGGTGTTGTCTCGGTGGTGCTGGGTATTTGGCATTCTTCCCATGAACGTCCGACGAGACTCGGACCGCAGCTAAACCTTGAATCTTCGGAAAACATAACACAAGCTCACTGTGACGGTGTCCACAAAGCATTTTCTCAAGTGCAATGTAAGTGCTGGTGATAATAAATTGCCGTGAAGGTAATACATCCGTCAAGTCCTGCGACTATGTAGTCCCAAACGTCTGTACACGGTTTTCATTAAAATGATTGTACCCGTGATTGACGATAGTTGACGCGATATGTCCGCTGCTGTGCTCCGCCTTTTTCTTTTAGTGGTACTGTTAAATACCGTTCGTCATTCGGCGTTGTCACCATGAGGCTGCCTGTGCTATAATGTTTGCTGATATTTCAATCATCTTAAAAATGTTGCTACGTCCTAGAGAGGACACTTAGGACGATTCTGAGTTCATAGGCTATAACCATCTGAGTGGGTCCGCATGTTGCGTTACAAATTGGTTGCGTGTTTTCTTTCATTAATAAGTCCTATTGCCTTTAATATTTTATTTTAACAATAATAACTTAACAAATAACAAGTTTTACGATTACATTCCATAAAAATAAATTCCACACCATAATACACTGGTGCCAATACGGTCTTCGTACGACCGCATCCAAATAGCAACTGGGCTGGATTCCCCATCGGATAGGGAAGATGCACTTCTCATTCCCCTTTAGGGATTTACTGTGGCTGAGTTGCCACACCGCATTCCAGGCGACTGACAATTCTACCTCGTAAAACATCATTTTCATGTGCCCTCTGCGTCAGACCTATGTAGTCCTGCATTGAGCGCCGTACGGAATAGTTGTTTCCTTCTTTGCCACAGGTCCTAATAAACATCTCTCTTATGCTTTCGTCATTGTCGTAGTCGGCGTCATCAGATGTTTTCCTGTGATTTGCATATGAGCTGCAGTGGCTCAGTAGCTTATCTCCGCTTCCCGTTAAGATTACCAAAATGAAGCATCATTTGCCGGGACAATGATTGGGAGGGTTACCACGTACCCTCCTTCACTGAGACGCTGGAGCTCCATGGGTAGGTTACGTGTCCACGTTAATATGTTACGTCCAAAGTCCTTCCGTTGCTGTGGCGTAGATTTTGAGAGGAGCGGGCCAGCCCAGGCGTGACTTTGTCACCTGACCGTGGTTAAAAATTACGAGGCACACTTGGAGATGGGCGAATATTCCAAACCGGTTATTCAAAAGGTACAGTTCAGGACTCGCTTGCACCGCTTTGCATGTATGTAATTTGCATGTAATGTTTGACCATGTGTGTGATATTTCTACAGGTGGCATTTTTCCTTTTGCTTTCGGCTTTCATGTGTTTCTGGATTCTCATTAATTTATGGACATGTGTATAATATGGCTGTTGAGCTTCTACCTTGTGCATTCGGGTGCATGCTTGGTAGTTTTCCGACTATTCCACCCTTTCGACACGGAAATACAGCCCATTATCTATGAAAAGTTCTCTCAGAAGTCAATTTACTCGGTAAACACCAATATGCTTCGCAAGTCTTCGGTCAATAAGCTGTCCTCTTGCAGTTTTAAAAAATGCATTTTTTTTTCTATTTCAGATAAAAGGGATTTTGAATAAAATGAGATGTGTCGATGAGATGATATAGGAACGCAGCAATCATTAAAGAGAATAGCTGGCATTTAAAAATAAAATTTAATATATCTCTTCTTTCAATTCTTTTACGTATATGACGCATTGTTTTTCATTCTAGAAAAGAATTAAACTATTTTCTTATTATAATGGGAAAAAAAGAAGTATTTATTTGAAAGTAATATATTTCATCAAGTTATATATATTAACTATTATATATAATATCGTCAAATAAATCAAAAAGTAAAAAAAAAGCGAAATCCACTCATTTTTTCGCTACATAAATGTTCGAAGTTTGTCAGTAAAAAAAATTATGGTAAAATTATCTGTGAGCTATCAGTGCAATAAGAGCATTTTAAATGTTGCTGTTCATTTGTCTCTTGCCAATTAACTTCCATATCATTTAAAAATTATAAATAGCTGTCTTGTAGCCTGTCATCCTTTGTTTCTGTGGTTATTTCAAGTATAATTGAATGTTTCCTGCTCATTTTCCTGCCGTTTAAAACTTCCGTCCGTTAGGTTTGTTATGTGTAGCGGATCTTGTAATTTTCGAACTATTTCCGGATAGATATCCGTTATATTTTAAGGAAGTTTTCTTAAAATAAAGGTGGTTCATTTGATATTTTTGCAAGTGAAACTTCCAATAATAAATTTTAAATTGAAAGGCGCATTCCCTTCATGAAAAAATCAAAATTAGAACAGTGCAATTAAGACTATAATTATATTTCATCTCTGGTGAGGATTGAAAAATTTAGTCACATCATTTTCTTGAAATTTCAGTCCCTATAATGAATATTGAGTTTAATAAATTCCTGTCATGCAAAAATAATCAATAGTTTATATGGAATTACTGGATATAATCAATATTGAATTTAATAAATTTCTCTCATGCAAAAATAATTTATAGTTTGTATGGAATTACTGGATATAATGAATATTGAGTTTAATAAATTCCTGTCATGCAACAATAATCAATAGTTTGTATGGAATTACTGGATATAATGAATATTGAGTTTAATAAATTTCTGTGTCATAGCAAAAATAATCAATAGTTCTTGTGAAATTACTGGACATGAGGAATATTGAGTTTAATAAATTTCTGTCATGAAAAAATAATCAATATTTTGTAGGGAATTACTGGATATAATGAATATTTAATTTAATAAATTTCTGTGTCATGCAAAAATAGTCAATAGTTTGTATGAAATTATTGGATATAATAGGAAAAATGCCCACTATATTCTGTACATCATTAAGATGATTTTTTTAGAAGACTTTGTACACTATATGAGGATAATTTTATTTTTAAAATTCAGTATAATTAAACTAAAATATGTAAATATTGTGTTAAAAGGAACAAAATTATTTAACAAATATAAATTATTATATTAAGTATTTTATTTTTAAGAAATGGTTAAAAATAATTATTATGTACTTTTGATCAAATACAATTTTTTAATAAATTACATTTCAAATGTATTGGGGTTAATATTTCATTGATCATTACATTATGTCAAAAAGCGCAAGCGAAATTCCCGTAAAATTCGTTCATACAAATATATAATCAGCATATATATACTGTATATCATATGTATACAACAAAAATTGTATGAAATACGAGGGAAATTGTTAGAGAAAGCTATAAAAATTGTGCTAAATAACATTTTAAAGGAATTTTTATTTTAAGACCGAAAGAGTAATATTAAAACAATACATTTATATAGATTAAAATAATATTATTTTTCCAATTTTTAAGAAAAATTAAAAGCAATGGAAATTTTTTTAGTCACAATTTGTAAAACGTTAAGTTACAGAGTTTCTTATTGTTCCTTTTCTGTACTTTACAAATTATTTTTTAATCAAAGTTACATATTAGATGACAGTATTTAGTCAGAGATAACTCATATCTCTTAAAAAATAAAGGATAATCCGAAATGTCAAATGATGAGTTTAATAGCTGCACTATATATATATATATATATATATATATATATATATATATATATATATATATATATATATATATATATATATATATATATATATATATATATATATATATATATATATATATATCATTTCTTCCTGAATTTCCAAGTCACAAAAAATCGGAGAGCATTATGTAGTGACTATATAAAATGTATGCTATGCTTTATTAACTCAGTTGTTTTTTTAATCATTGAATTCGATTTATCCAGATTATAAAAATGTTTCCTTTACTACTTTACTTAGACTACAGTAGTCGTGCAACAATTTTAACGGCGATTTCAAATCAATAGGTTTTAATTATTGACAAAATAAATTCTAACCTTTAATCAAGCAGGCACGCTTTAATTTCAATTTACCATCAAAAACTAATTAATAACAAGAAGTTTCTTATTTTTTAATTTTCAGTATTCATCGAACTTTTCTTTTATCGGTCTTTAGAAAATATGCTATTGAATTTATGCGCTTTTTCGCAATCGATTTAATTCAATATTAATTCACTTTTCAATTGTTTTTAAAACCTAGTTCAAAGGGGTTCTCTTTATTGTGTCAATAACAAATATTTTTTTTATTCCAGCGAATATTAGCGATTAAAATTTTTTCCGCTGAATCAATTATCGTAAGTAAGTGTTTTAATAAGCAGACATCTTGCATCTGCAACCGATTGATGTAGTAATGGAAACCAGAAAATTTACTTTTGGTCTAGTAAGAAACTCAGAGGTAGTCATTAGCACATCTGCGAGTAAAAGATTAATAGGATCTGTTACAAAAGAAAACTCGTTCTTACGAAACAATTACTTCAAGGGCAAAGTTCGCTAAACATTAAATCAAGTAGATTGAGTTTTCATTTTCTTATTTCCTCCTTTGTTTTTTATTATTATGCTACCGAATTCTCAATGACAAATGGCGAGATTATTTACTATTAAGTATGTGACAAGAGATTACGTTGATTGTAAGAAGGTTCTTAAAGAGCACCAGTTAGTATAACATAACAATATATGTAAAACTGAATGAAAAACTTTGTGGTGATGATGGAACTTGTAAAATATTCATCGTTTGGTTCATTTCTTGAAAGTCATTTTACAAATTATATTTATTTTCTTTTACAAGTTATATTTATCAGTTAAATTTGAATTTTAAAGTATGAAACACTATAAGAATATTCTCACAAGACGCTAGCTGCTCCTAATGGTTATATTGAAAGTTTAACTAAATATTTGCTATGAAATAACTAGCGGTTAGATAAAATGCATTTTATAGACCATTTAACCAGAGTTTTGCTTGGAGAGTTAAAAGCTATTTTTATTTTTAGAACACTAAAAATATACATATTATTTCTTAATTTGGAGGGAATTGATAAATCTTTGAATTTTTAGTATTACGTTCTTTTATTATTTTGGTGTCTCTAATTTATTTGAGTTGCATGTATACATTGATTACAATTTTTCTGGAATAAATTTTATAAGTTTTGCTGAACTTTGATTTAAAATATTTGCATTTTATTTAGAACAATAAAATATTTTTTATCTTTTATGATTATTTCACCATTAATTAAAGCTATTTTAAATTTTTTCGGACAATTAAATCTTAATTTACGTACGTATTAACAGCCTCACGAAAAAACAGATGAAAGTTATACAAAAATATTCATGTAAAAGTACATATGAATTTGACAGCCAACTTTTAGGCAAATTTTCTGTCATTAAATTCAGAATATTTGAGATATCGTGGCTTTTCTTATCCTTATAAATTAAAAAATGAATTGGGAAGAAGAGCTACTTAGATAAAATGCATTCATAATGTCACTGGTAACATTCATCTTGAAATAAACTTTTTAAAATTGTGTTGCAAATATCAGAAATAAATATGTTTTTAATTATAATGCAAAATAACAATAGAAATGATATGTAGCTTACATTAGATTTTTTGCTTTTATGATTTATAATTTTTCCAAATTAATTCCAAGATGGATTTTAATTATTTTTAAACCTAATATTTCTTAGATATATGAAACATTTCCAAGTAACAAAAAACATGTAAATTGAATACGAAAGTGTGTATCGACCATGTTTCAAGAAAATTATCGAAATTATTTTCTTGTCTTTAAAGGATTGATGTTAAATATCAAATTTATTGTCTGGTGACATGTAAGGGAATCAAATTGCATTACAAAAAATGATGATTTTCAGATACTTATATTATTGCTGTATCAATATGATGCTGGTTTTTTTCTTAAACCAGTGGTAGTGAAAAATATTGGCGATGCTATTTTTTCTTGGAAAAAAAACAAGATAATTAATATTGGCAATTTATACCAAAGTATATAAACATTTGTTAAATAACAACAATAAATATAATTATAATTCAAAATTCGGGATTATTCCATTTTGAGAATTGAATATCTATTAAATATATACTAATTTTTAATGCAGCTGTGAATTTATAGTAATTTTGAAAATATTGTCATTTTATTCATAGTATTCATGATTAGATCCAGTTTAAATTGGAAAATAGCATATTTATTGACATTGCATTAATTACGTACTTACAATTATGTAGAAGTGCCCCGAACTGTACCAAAGAGTTAACAGGTAATGGCAAAAAGTAACAGGTAATAGTAACAGGCAACCATAAGCTCGCATAGTTCTAGGAGCTTCCAGCAGATCCCCAACATAGCAACTTTACTTATGAGGAACACATTTTACAAATTTACATAAGATATGGTTATCTTATCAAGGATTTTGTACAAATAAAAACACAGTAAAATTGGATAAATTATCGTATGTAATAACTGCTAATGGTGTTAAAAAATATTTTTCCTGAAAATTTTTTCTCTAAACTCTTTTTAGACAGTATGTTTTGCATTATAAACAAACACAGCTAAAGTATTTACATATTTATTTGAATAAGAATAGAACTGCTAATTTGGTTTTTGGAAAATAACTAGTTTTAATTCTCTGTAAAATATTTTTACCGTATTTTAAATAAGTAATAATAATTGATGTAATATTGGCAAATATGTTCTATGCAATACTGATGATTGAAGTAAAATAAATGATAATATACATTAAAGAATGAAGCATCACATTTTTATGATACCTATTCATCATTTCAATGCTTGAAATATGAAAAGAACTTGGTTGGAAAGATTCATTCAACACTTTAGTCATAACATATAATAAAACTTTAAATTAGAAGGCAACAAATAAAGAACAAAAAACTTGTTATCAAAAGAAGAACTTTTTCCAGTTTTTAAGTGTGTCACTTTATACGGGGACTTCAAAGTTTATTCCAAAGGCTTTTATTCCGAAGTTTTAATGAGGTGAATGAAATGACATTTAAAAGAAATAAGAGATTCAGATCGAACTTTAAGATAAATTAAAGAGATACCTTATCATAATATTATATAACGATATACTGTGTGTGTGTGAATGACTTCGTAAAATAAAATTAGTTCCTCAAAATATTAAGCAACACATTTATTACTTTTTAAAGATTAAATATGCGTTTTTAAAAAAAATCATTAAATTAATTTTTTAAAGATTCATATTTGCCTGTGTTGATTTTAAATATAATTAAGATGGTTAAATACACTTTTTATGTTTTAGCATTATTTAATGTTTAATCATTATAAGCAATGTAGGAATAAGTGTTCTTTTGAATAATAAAATTATAAAATTGATTCTCATAAGATTTGTTTTAGGCATATTATTAATACATTACGATTTTATTTATAAGAAATCGCGATGTATTTTATAAAGATATAAATTTAAAAGATCATTATTTCATACATTTGTATTATTTTTTAACAAAATTATATCAAAGCTTTTATTAACAAACAAAGGTAATTATATTTTTAAAAAGGAATTAATAATCTGCTCTTCCATTAATAACGAATTTCATACTGGTAGAAATTTTATCAATTATAACGAATTCTTAATATTCATAATAATTATTATTTATTATTAACCAAGAAAAATTCAATAAAAAAACCCAAGCTTTGAAATATGTTTTTAAAACAGTTAAGAATAGTGAGGTTCTTTGCTTCCTTGTGTGTTTCAAAACAGTTAAAAGAATTTCATTGCTAACGCTTTATTGCCACTGAGTGTATATTGCAAAATAATTGAAGTATAGATATTTCGTTTTACCGTTCTGTTTATTGCTCTAAGCGTGCTGATTTATTAGCTGTTTTGGGACATCAGCTCACGCTTTCTGTGATGTAAGCTGTTTGAAACAGTTTGTTCAATGTCCGATTTGACCTTGATATTTGATTAACAAAATGGTTCAAATTGTGAAGGATTATTTGAGCAGTCTTCTCTCTCTCTCTGAAGATTATTGAAAATAAGGTAAACATTGATGTAAAATGAAATAATTATGTTCCAATGCATATTCATATCACAAATAATAAATATTACTTCAAAAACAAACAACTAATACCTTTTTACACTCCATTTTTTAAAATAATTTTTTATTAGCTTATTCGGATTTAAGGGAAATATATTTTTATTCAACGAAAAGTTCTAAGCAGACTAAGACACAAGAAAAAAAAATTCCGAATTTTTCTAAAATAAATTACTCAGATAAATTTATCCAAAAATGTTAAAATAATTATAATAAATATCCATAAAGGAAAAGATGCAGAATTTGATTAAATGTATTTAAAACCTAAATTTAGAATATAGTTTTATGGAAGAAATAAAACTAATAAAAAATTCTTAACAAGAGAATCAGATTAAAGACATTTTTCGATTAAAATAGGTAAGAATTCCAGATAAAGCTATAATTACAATGAAATTCCTGAAAAAAAATTATTTTTTCAAAAATAACATTATGTTAGGAACATCTTTGTAACTTATTAGAATATTGCGAGCTGTATCATAATTATAAAAGTATATTGTGGAAGTACCTCTATTTTTGCAATGAGGGATAAATCACTATTAATAAATCCTCTAAAAATAAAGCAAATAAAAAATAAATGTATTTTTTTACAATACAAAATACTGAACAAAGTAATATAGGACTTAAACACGTGTTTGAGTGGAAGAGATAATGGCTTTTTCCTGAGTACAGATGATATAAAATCTTTTTTGTTCTTTGACATTCAAAACTTCTTAGTGACGTAGAATATTTCAGAATATCGTAAATTATTATTATATGTTATTTTGGCAACCATAAATTTTTAATCATCACGGAGTATTTTCAATCATTTTATCTCAATTAAAATACTTCGTAGTCTTACTTTAAGTCTTTTCAGAGAAATTAAGCGAAATTTCCGTATCCTCTTGAGCGAATATTTTTTAATTAGATTGTATATCTTTTTCTGGCTTCCCTCTTTTTCTACTTTTTTGTTTCATACATATGAAATGCTTTCCTTCTTATATTGTTCAAATAACTGCATCCAATATGTTTTTTAGTTATAAAAAATTATAATGATTTAAATTAGTTTTGCGTGTTTAAATATACGAGCATACATTTTTATATTCAATATACAATAAGGAAAATGTATAATATTTTAGTTTACTGCTTGAAATTTATGTTTACATTTTCTTATTCACGTTTTATTATGGTCACTCGAAATTGAGTTTTGTATTCTTTTTCTTTATTTACAAATTTTAATACGCGAAATTTTTATTTGTATTTTAATATTTAATCAATAATTAGCCATTAACTAATTTTTTGAAAGTAATTATTAATTAAATGCAACTATAAAAGCTAGGCGACATTTTAATTCCATCAACAAAATCGCATAAAGGGTTTATATGACAGTTTTGTTACATCTGTTGCTTATTTTCAGCCAACCAATCATCTTATATTTTAAAAAGGTTTTAAGTTAGAAACACATCCTGAGGGCAACATTTTTATAATTAACATTAATAAATATATACTTGAAAATTATGCACACATAGAAATAAATATTCTCTTTCATTTGAATTATTTCTTCTTAAAGCCTGTATCATTATTTAATATCAGAAAGATATCTCATGTACGCATCCCGTGCATACTTAGATTTGAGACTTTTGTGCTACTAGTACTGTATTTCACGTAAATGCTTGCATGTATTCATTATATGAAATACTATTATTTTTCTTAGGAATGAGCTTCAATTTATCTTAAAAATATTAACAGAGAGTGTTTCATCCAAAATAGTTATTTCCAAATATCCATAAAATATTCATAATATCTCCATGTGAAAAAAATAGCAACATGTGAAGGAAGTAAATAAAGGAAAAGGAAGCAAATAAAGGAAAACGAAAGATGTAATCTCTGAAAATGATGTCATTGGATAAAATATATAAAAATTTTGAAATCGCAAAAATTAAAAAATAGTGAAAATTTTTCTAATGGCAAGGCAATATACAGAAATATTAGTTAAATATAACAAAAAATTTTTACAACAAAATCCTAGAAAATGATCGGATACAACAAAGCCAAAAATGACCGAAGTCATTGCTTTAGACCATAGGTTCCCAAAGTGGTCCAGGGGTGCAAAGCAGACCACATGGGGGTCCACGTAGACGTGAAAAGAAAATAGGGGTTCACAAGTTGTAAGTGGGGTCCACGAAAAATTTTCTGGTTTTCAGAATAAAGAACAAAAATTTTGTCGTGGATTTACCTATCAACATACGCAGGTTGCATCATTCACTAAATAGGTACTCAAAAATATTCGAGACTCAGTTCAAACTCAGAATTAAATAGAACAATAGATAATAGTACAAGTGTACACCATATGTCGAGACTTACAAAATGCCGCCCGCTCGTCCGGGATGCTTGCTTAGACCTGCAAAGAGATGAAATGCGACTCCATGAACAAAACGTTACACATTTGTTTCCGGGATTTTAAACATAAAAGTGTGACTGTGAATAAATCGATGTCAGTGTTTGCACTGCTGGAAAAAGTAAGTATCTGCCTATTTGTTATACATATTTTTATTGTATATTGTAATTTATCTATCATATTATATTTGTTTTACTACTTGAGTGTAGTAGGTAGTTATGTTTTTTTTCTCGCTTCATTAGTGGACATATTAAAGCTCTCGTTTTTCATCAGGGACAGAAGAAGTACCCGGATTGCCACTGGTGCGGAGCCGTGCAGGCCACCCCTGCCCATATTCTAAACTGCTTGGGTTTTGCCAAAAGTGACATTCTTAAGGATCCTGCACTATTTTTGGACTTGTTGGAGATAATTGTTTTATGGAGAAGGTCTTGCTTAATCATCTGGGATTAGCAGCAACAACAACAACAGGTAGTTATATAGTAAAAATTATAAATATTAGAAATTATTCTAAACTTCTATAAAAAAGAACAAAAAGCCAGGGAAAATTAAACTTTAGGTACCTAGGTACTTTTTTGTTTAAGTAGTTTTTGTTAGTACCGTACCTAGGTACTTTTTGTTAGCAGCAGGGGGTCTACCGAAAATAGTAAAACTTTGAAAGTGTGGTCCACGAGAAAAATAGTTTGGGAACCCATGCTTTAGACGGAAGTTGAAGGAAGTATATATTGTGTTACGTTTTGGTTGCGTGATTTTATTCATTAATAAGTCCTATTGTCTTCAATATTTTATTTTAACAATCTAACAATAACAATTTTCATAATTAATTTCCATAAAATGAGTTTCACACCATAATACACTGGTACCAATACGGTCTTCATACGACCGTATCCAAATAACAACTGGGCTATTCTCCTTCGGATAGGGAAGATGCGCTTCGCATTCCCTTTTTAGGGACTTACTGTGGCTGTGTTGTCACAGTATAGACCATTTCACCGTCAAAACGTTTCCAGGGTAGTTCATGTGGTGTGAAATCTATATCGTAGTATTTTTCAGTTGTTTGAATTCGTAAGATCAAACTTTTCATGCAGATACATATGAAATTCTCCATGCCAATCTGCCTTTTCTAGAAATGAAACGTTACAATCCAATATTAAACAATGTAAGATTTCTAGCTTGAAAATTATGTTTAGCAGTAAGGAATTTACGATGTTAATGACATGTTACACTTCATAAAAAAATTCTAACACACTTGCTTTAGATAATTCTTCAAGGATATTTTGTTGTTTTTACAGATCTCAATCATTATCACGCTTTTAACAGTTGGTGTAAAAATGCTTTATCTAATCTTCCTTAATATAATATATATAGTATAACTTCAATATAAATTACTTAATTCTATATAAACTTCATAGCTGAAAACCAAGCTATTTGCACTATAGATATGTTTCTATCCCAAAAGAACACCATGCATACAAAAGCTATTTCTACGAAATCAAATGTTTACATCAATCAATTCATTTCTAAGTATATTCCATAAAACGTTTCCATATTATCTTATACCTTATTCAGATTTGTTCAATTATTTATTATTTAAAAAATTTCAATATGTAGTTTGGCATGAAAGATCAGTTCCTTTTGATATCATTCATTAATTTATTTTAATTTAAAGAAACCAATACCAAAGGTCCAATATTATTCGTCAGACAATTTAAAAATTATGAAGGAATAGGTTAGATCAGTTTATTTTAATAAAAAATTTTATATTATATAAATTTTTTGATTCTTACATATACTTTCACTTTTTAAAAGTTATAGTTTCAAAACTGTGCTCAAATAAAAATATATATTTCTAGATAAGTAGGGAAATTGGGAAATTAACTATCTAACCATTTTGTTTTACAGTTATATTTTTTAAAAAAAATTAATATTTTACATTTTCAATGCATTTTTATTTCGGTAGAAAGATTTAAAATTACAATTATTTAAAGAAATAATTTCATTTTATTCATTCAGATGAACGACATATATGGGAGAAATAATTTTCCTAATAATGAGGCAGATAAATAATGTGGAATTTCTTTAATGCAACAATAAGCATGCTTCAATGAAATTTTTCTATGAAATGCCGGCTCAATTGAAAATTGCAACCATATTGAGATAAGTAGATGGTCTCTGCGAAAAGAGAAAACAGCTTAACGCAAAAGATCATTGCAGGATGACGGGACAGCACGCGGTTGACGATAAAGAATCTAAACGCGACACAATTCGATAACAGCTTATTGCAGACACGGATTTTTGATCATATCTGAATCGACTACCTTTGAAAGTGTTAATAGTAATCACAATTCTTTCTTCTTTTTTTCCTTAAAAAAAACGACCTTTTTATTTGTTTCATTCTGATTTGATCTCATTATTCGAGCATGCAACCCTCTTAGTGAACACTTATTTGTTCTTAGTTTTTGTTTTGTTATTTTTTCCATACACGCAAATTCCAGTAGCTTCAACAGTCCAGTAATTCCTTTGTTAATACCGACACAGATGGAATCACACTTGATAGTATAAACACACAGATAGGATAAAACTGTTAAGGAATATTTGCATCAATTTCTTATTGATATTACTTAAAAATCTCTCATAAAAATTAGTCTTTTGATTATAAAATGAACATTTTTTTAACTAATTAAGGTATACAATAGTATACTGTATTTTTAAACTTCATTCTCGAGATTTTAATGGAGGACGCTTAAAAGTCCCATTTCTTTTCATTATCGGTAAAGTTGAGAATCCACTAATTCCGATTTTTTTTAAAAAACATTTCGCACTAACTACAGACGAAAATGAATTAGAATAATACTTAAAAAATAATATTGGGCACACAGATGCCGTGTTATCCAAGATGCCAAATTCTGAGCTTGGTGATTTTTTTGGCGGATTTTTATATGTATGTGGCAACCTGGTTTCTATTGTGTCATGAATATGCAGACCTGTAAGAATTAAGCCGAAAACTGTATTTAGGCAACCCTAGTATTTACGTCATCGCGCACGTAACAATACGTCATCTGAGCCACATTTCTTCATCGCCAAAAAAATTCTGAATTTAGCTTCCTGGATTATATAGCATTTGTGCTTAATATTGCTATTTTAAGAGAATGGTTTGAAAGAGTACATTAGAAATTTTAATTCTATTGAAAAATAAATCACAAAAATTTTAATCTGAGTGCATAATTAAGTGATGCATATTTATTTAGGCCTTTTTTGTATTTACATACTAACCAGCGCGATCTTATAGCGTCTAATGACTGTTTATACTGACGCTAGGAATGGGATGACTAAAAATATAGTAATGTCTCTCAACTATTTAACTAACTGCATTATATATATACAATGATACTTGTGTAAAATCCGTTGACTAAGAACTCTGACGCAAATCGTTTCATGTTGGCTTAATGAACAATTAATGAGAATAAAAATTGAAAGTTTTTCCCATAATTTGTTCTGATCTTAGGATTTGATCCGTACAGTTTTACACGGGCGAAGGTGATGGCATACTTTACAGAGGGGCACCAAGTGCATGGACCATCTTTTCCCCGAAAGATGAAGACTAGAGAAACACATTCACACATACAAAGAAAGAGAGAAGCACATCCATCCCTAAATCAGGATTCGTACCTGGGACCTGCTGCTTCAAAGTTAGAAATGCTAACTACTTGGCCATCAGTTGGCTTAAAATATAAAGTAAAACATGCGATTAAAAAAACAAAGGTGTAGTTTATTTGATAAAAAAACAACGAAACAAATGTTTCTTAAATTAAATATTTTAACAAAACAGCAACAAAAAGATGTTTAAATGAATATCCTAATGCAATTAATTAAAAGCAAAAAATATAACACATCAAAATGGAACCTCAGTTATGAGTTATTAATGCAGACGGGTGCCGCATAATCCATGCTTCCAAATTCTGAATTTTTTGGCGATGAAGAAATGTTGCCAATGTTGTGACGTGTGCGATGACGTAATTAATAGGGTTACCAGAAATAGAATTTTCTGCATAATTTTTATTGGTCTCCATATGTATGATGTAACAAAAACAAGGTTGCCAGATACATGAGAAAATCCGCCAAAAAATCGCCAATCTCAGAATTTGGAATCATGGATTATACGGCACCCTGTGCCCAGACGGGATTATTACCAAGATTCTTTCCAGACTTAGATCCCAACACTTCTGCGGAATGACTGTAAATACAGACGGCACCGGATCTTACAAATCATGTAGGAACTGCCCTGAGGAAGAGTTCAGCCCGGAACATATTTTTAACTACACGGCCATCATTAGAAATTTACATGGTATTGGCGAATTTCCCTTTCAGAGAAATCTCTATAATGATAAAATTGTACATATTGCTAAGGCCGTGACTTCGGCACTTGGAGTAATTTGACTTGACTTCAAATGGACATGACACCAACCAATCAAAAGCAAAGAATAATATTGTATCCTATTCGACAGATGAGTTAACTCTTTATATCACAATAAATAAATCTAAGTGTAAACACAAAACAGCACTATTAGAACAACCCAAACAAGTTTTTTAAAAATGATTTTTGTTTGTTAGAACAGAGCATTCCTTTAAATCATAAATGGTTTGCCAAAGTGGTAACAGTGTATTTTGTGTATAGCTTTTGATTGTTGGCAAAATATGGTATTGTTTGCCTGCATTTTTCTTACATATTAATTAATATATATATTATGAACAGAGAAAAATAAGCAGACAGGTAATGCTAGTCTAGAATTTATTAAGATAAAATTCTCAAATCTCAGTTAAGTAAAATTCCAAAATTTTATTAAAAAAATTTTTATAGCACACAATCTTATAAAAGCAAAAAAAAAAAAAATCATGGTATTAAAAAATGCGGGAGAAATTTTCAAAAGAATTTAATGAGTTGGTTTAAGAAGAGTAATCTTTTCTCCGTGAATGAGTTACAGCTGTCAGAGGAACGCTTGTATTGAAATTTTATTTTATTTTACTTATGGTTATAGCTTCGTGTCATAAACGACCTATTTTGCAAGTAGTTAAATCGTAAGTTGTAATGAATCTGACGTATAAAAAGAAAAATCATAAAAACTAAATTTTCCTTTGTATCTGCCCATCTTCTTTTTCTCTGTTACTCCACTTATTTGCCGTAGGGTACAGTCTTTTCGATTGTGGTAATAAATTTAAACTAGTCTTTCGGGATGAACTCACTAGCTATTAATCCATTTCAAAAGGTGTATTTAGGAAAATCGGTTGAAGTACTTTAAGTTTGCGAAATGGGAATTCTTTTCTTGTGTAACCTTTAACGAGAGGTTTGAAATGAGACGGTAAAAATTTGAAACAATATTTTGAAATAAGATTAATTCTTTTACACACAAAAAGGGAAAAATAATGTGGCTTTTATGAGTTCGGAAACAATAAAGTCCTCTACTTATATAATTTATTTAGTTTCTTAAACTCTCTGTGCTTGTGTAGAAAAGTTGAAAAAACTAAATGCGAAATGGTGGCTTTTTCAATCAATAAGAAATTCTGATTGTTTTTTAATATAAAAATTAATTTTTTAAGTAAATATTATACTTTAATTAGGTGTGCTAACTATTTTTCTTGAGTATAAAGAAAAATTAGAAAAAAAATAAGCTTTATTACAATTATTTTTCAGTTATTCATTGTTAATTAGTAAACTAAAATTGAATTTATTAGTTGTTTAAAATGTATATGTTAAAAGTCACCGTTAAAAATAATTATGAATTTTTTTCAACATAAATCTATTTTGCCTTAAATTAGGTTTTATTTTTTTATATTTCTTTTAATTTCATATTAAGATGTTTTTTATGGAAAGTAATTGTGTTGTTATTCTCTTAATTTTATCGCGGATTAAACAGAGGTGCAAAAAATAAAGTTTACTATGATGGAGAAAGAGGAAAACATTTGTCTATGAAAAAATTGGATTAATTCCAAAGTATTTGGTACGCCTTAAAGCACATGAAACGAAACTGAAATTTTTATTAAATATTCTAAAGTAGTTATTAAAGTGTCTTAAACATTATATGGAAATGATAAGTTTGTATTAATGACTCTAATTTCTCGACTAACTTAACTGAATAGTCAAATGTTAGAATAAAATTTGTGTGTGTGTCATTGAAACGGATTACTAAATACTCGATTGGAATAATTGGTGATTAGAGAATAGTAAAAAAAAAGAGGGATCGGCTTATTAATAACACGAATTATCACAATCAAATATTGCCGTAAATGATGTATGAAAGCGTTATTTAAGATGAATGATATTGAATGAAAAGTTGAAGTCGCTTATCAGTTCGAACGATTTTGCTGTCGATAATTAAGGAATTAAAAATGTTTCCCTTTCTCATTCGAATTAACTGAGTATACAATCAATAAATTGAAAAAAGCAATTGAAATAATCAAATCAATATAATACATAAAGTTTTTTAGATTGGACAATTCTTCACAAATTTCAGTTTATTTTAGAGAAATCTGCAATAAAAATACTATAAAGCAGACTGTTTGAGATTAATGTCAAGTCAGTTGACATTAGCCTCAAACAATCTGTTGATACTGTGACTTATAGAAACCTTTTTTTATAAGGATTTGTTTCTTTAATAGGATTTAATCATCTTTTGACTATAGGGCGCATCTAAATATTACAGCCTAATAAATTCTATGTAAGAATACCGAAACTTTCGCTTCTATGATAATATAGCAATATCTTAATATTTAAGCATGAACGATTTCATTTAAAATTATTCATATTCACATAAATGAAGCATATATATCGTTATATTTTCCCCGCTATTAATTTAATAAATTAGTTAAACTGATAATATATCCAATTAACCGCAATTCTCTCTCTTCATTAAATACAAATCTATTTTAAAAATAGTAATATATTTTACATAGGTTTGTATATTCTAGCCAGGATCAGGCAGACTTTTCTGTGTCACGAGATACTTTTAAACTTTTTATGTCTGATCGCCTTCAATGATAATCGAAGATTAAATAAGTATATTTTCAGTATGCGGTTCATAAAAACTAGCATCGGCGATGACTCCAAAATGTTTTGGCGGTCAACTATTCAATCGCAATAACTTTAATAACCATTAAGAATGGAATAAAAACTTATTCTGAATAAAAAAAGTTTGTTAGAATTTACACTGAAAGTTTTCATATTTTCATTTGTGTTAAACAGTCTACCTCTTAATAATGTCATCTACAACCAGATATTGAAATTATATTAAAATGAAATTCTACGTGATCAATAACTCAATGGCGCATCTGATAACTGATATTTTTTGCTGTTGCTAATACGTTTCTATCTTTTTTTTTCCTTTTAACCAAATATAATTTGTTTTTCTGCTAAAATATTTGCAGAATTTAAATGCGCTAGAGTTATTTTAGAAACAGGTAAATAAACAACGAATGATATACCTTTATTTGAATCAATCATCGTGCTCAACATAGAAACATGTCTATAATAAGTGTGATGTAAAATGAGCTATAAAACATTTCTTTCATTATGAACTACCAAACTGTTTTAACTTGTGATATTTTAGTTCACATAACGATTTTATATATTTTTTCCAATTCTGTGAAAAGCTTAAGCTATAGATTTACATGATAATAACGATGATTAAAAGCTAATTGCTAATAAAATCAATAGGTTATCTTTTATTCACCTTCATTCGAGCATAAGAAAATAGAGGGGAATAGAAGATTTATTCTCGTTGAATAAAAATAGAGGAATTAATAAAAACGGCTAGAAATCAAATATTTGTCACACCAGCATTTTTTTCAAATATAAATACATATCAAGATTTAACTACTTCTATTTAGTAAATAATTCTGATTAAAACTGAATCGTCTATTAAACAGAATTATTTACAATTCAATATAATAAACAAGATTTATTAAATAATCATTTTTTTACTTTTAATGTTTTAGTAATAAATTTAGCATAAGTTAACAACGTGCAGTTATAAAAGATTTTATTTCTCCTCCAAGAAACATACAAAACAAAAAAATTTTAAATGCTTTTATATGCAATAACTCCAATTTAATCTTTATTCTTCCTTGTCCTTGATAATGGATGACACCCACACATAGCTTAGTGAGACATGTTTCGGATAAAACTTAGTTGCACGAATTCTGTTGCCAAATTCCTTTTAGTTCTTTAAATACTGTCTGCGTTAATCATTTTGGGTTATATTTTTTATATTAATATAGCTGAAATATGCTTACGAATAATGATTTAATTAATTAACTATTTGTTTGCTTAGCTCTAGAAAATTAGTTTCACAATACACTAACTTAAAGTTGGAATCGGCTTATAAAGTTGTATTCGTGAAAAATCGATTCTTGATATATCAAAAAGAAATTTGTAAGTCTTAATTATCAGATAAAGATGTCAAGTATTCTTATAGAATACGACAATTATACTTTATTATATACTGAGAATTAATAAAATACTGCGAAAATTTAATTCTTAAATACGTTCCTCTTATTGAAATTTATAAATTATAAATGGTCATTAGGTTTAACCTTTTTTTATGTACATAAATTATACACAAAAATAATTGTCAAAAAAGCCCCACTTTGCATTTAAAAAACTACTGATACATTGGAATGTAATATTGTGCCAATCTGCATATTCAAATTGAAAATACAATTTATTTGATAAGATAAATCATAAAAAAATCATGACCAAAAGCAATTTTATAAAAATTTAAATTCCAATAATTTTTGCTGTAAAAAATGCCAAAATTTAAAACAAAATTGTCTTTTATCATATATTTTCTTAGTGAATTTATAAACTCATATTTACTGCGTAGCTGTGCTTAAACATGTTAATTCCGAATTAACTATACTCAGAATGAAGCTGAATGGAGAATGTTAAACGAAGAGATTTAGGGCTAAATCTTATTAATTTTTAATCCAAATATTTAAATCGGATTAAAAATAATAAGATTTAGCCTAATTTTCTCTGTGTGAATCATTAAGATTCGTAATTTTATTACTTAATTAATACTTAAAAAATATTAGTTTTATCTAATAAGTAGTTCTTCTCTGAAATAGTTAATTTTTACGATGAATTATACTTTCTATATTAAGAGTATTTAATATAAACTGATTTTCGATAAAATTTTAAGTTGCGTTATATTTCCAAGTTCATTATCAAATTGTTTATTTTTAAGTTAGTTTATATATATTTTATAAATACCAAATATGGATAAAAAAATTTAATTTAATAGTAATTCAGAGTTTTAATATTATTTTATTCCTTGGAAAATTACATTGAATGACAATTCCTCAGTGAAATATTAAACATTTAATAAATTTAAATAATTCAAATATTGAATACATCTGCAACTTTGTACTAGTAAAATTTATTTTACTGAACACACCAAACTCAGATAGAAGAAATGTACCCAAGTACAGCTTTGTTTTGTGTGATGCCAAAGATTTACAACTAATTTCCTTGCTTATTAGGTTATAAGTGAAAAACTATCATTATTTTTATAGTCAAATTGAAACGTTTCTATAACATGATCTTAGAGAATTCGATCGTGTCCGATCATTTTTATTGAAATATAGTCAATGAAATTGTCTTTTACGTAACTAAATTTATTTTCTGTTTCAGGCTCCAACATATAAATTCGGCATTAGACATTGAAGTGAATTAAAATTTTTTGTTAAATTATTATGGAACTGCTAGTTTTCTGTATTCAGAATGTCAAATAAAATCTTCGAAATCACTTTTAGTAACGTGAATGATGAAAATGTAAAATCCGTTTGAAAAAATGTATATAAGGTATTTAAAAAAATGAAGAGATTATTTTAAGCATAAAACAGCCAAAAAACATTCATTGGAATGCAACAATTACTCTTTCTAACGAGGAATCTATTTTATTTTTAGCTATACAGAATTCATACAATTTATTCATACAATTTGCAAATATATGACGCTGATGTAAGGAAACATATTTAGCTAAATGAATTACGGTGGAATTTGTCAACGCTAAAAGTATATATTTTTAATATATATTATTTGATGATTCTTAATTATATTTTCCTAACTGTGAGTGAAGTCAAATGTAAGACCGAATTTGAAATTGCGACCACCCCAGTTTTAAAATACCCCAGCAAAAAAGTATAATGCACATTAAATTACAAGGAAATTTAATACCACTGTTAAATAAGTAAATTCAGGAACAAAATTAATGTAAATATATTCTAGAGTTATGTATCAATGAAGATCATGAATTATATCTGTATATATATATATATATATATATATATATATATATATATATATATATATATATATAATTATATATATATCGTCAATTCATGTATTTAAGATGTTTTGGCTAATGATTTTATTATAAATATTTACACAGCGCTTTAAATCTTTTTTATTTTAATTACGTTGATATATTTAAATTATATATTAATGTGACACAACAAATTTGTAACATCGCACAAAGAATACATGGCATTAATAGAAAAATGAGTTCAAATAATGGGAAATACTTGTTTTTTCTTCCTTGACATCTTTCATTAAGATTTCTTTCCAGAAGAATAAAGAAATATATTCTTTAAAACTAGAATAATATTTGTTTAACATTCACTGAACCGTTTTGGAATTTTTCTTCCTTTTGCAATAAAATAATTGATGCTTTTATAATGAGAAACATCCATTTTGTTTAATTTAAAATTCTATTCCTTTGTCCATAAAAAATTAAGTCATTGTGAGTGTTATAATCAAGCAGCCGCAGATGTTATTCTTCGAAATAGGATTGATTCTGATAGCTCATCATTGGTCAAAGGGAAAGGAGTGGCTTTTGATCACGTGATAGCCCGCTACTATTTGATTCCTTATGACTTAAAGGATAAATAGGACCGCAAAGCATGGATTCGACCTTCTTTCTAAGTCTGTTCCGTATTTTTTAAATGTAATTATTAAATGTAAAAATTTCTGTACTGTGTATAAAATATATTTTATTAAGTTTTAGTGGAGCTTTGCTTCTTATTTTCGAATGAGTATAAGTTTCTCTTATATTCATCATTTATAACAATATTATGGAATTCATTGAAAATGAAACTTGCCGAAGTCTATGGTAAAGTTACAGCCTGGTAAAGTATTTAGTAGAGAAACTTAAAGCAAGAAATATCCGTTATTGATATAAATCATTTCTGTTATTTATTTTAAAACCAAATCAATCTGATAGCCTTTTTTCTGTACTATAGTCTGCACCGTGATTTTTATGATAGAAGAGCTTTTCGTAAAATTTCCAGGGGTATTGCTCTTTCCATTCCTCTTCCAATACTTTCCAGAGTCCAGCTATCATGGTGTGGGTTTGAATCTAGAAAGAACTCTTTTTAACAGACCAAAGGCACAATAGACCATACGTGAAACGCCAGGGGACTTCGCAGGAATATGTTGAAAAGGTATATATGCAATACCTGTATTAGTCTTCATTTTTTTCAAGGAATGCAGTGGTAGTTTTCGAAATATGACTTGTAGCTTTGTCTTCATGAAGTTTCACTCTTCTCTTCAAGAAGTTCTTTCTTCAAAGAGTAGAATTTTTTCTGTAAATATTGGACGTAAAACCTTCTCCTGATGGTATGATGAGTTGATTTTAAAATTTTTTCACTCTTCTTATTGTTAATTTCCCATTGTAGGAGAAATCTGTGACAATCATAAACCCCTTACTGAAACTTTCTTTACATTGACACGGAACCATGTTTATACATTTTTTCTCCTCGTTTTCTATAGTAAATAGACCTTTTTAGTTGCAGTAATTTAGGTAAGCCCATGCTTCATCAAGGGTCACTATGTATTTCCATAATCTCCTGCTAAATGGTTTTCACACAGGATTCTACAAAATGTTCTGCGTTGAGCCACATGTCTCGGCAAAAGCTGGTGAAAATTATGTTTTTTAGCTTTTTTAAGTTGTAAATCTTGGTATATTATTTTATTTATTGTTGCTACCGATGTATCTAAAGACTTTGCAATTGATTTCTGTGTTGGCGGATTTTCTCTTGTTACCAGCAATTTCACTTTAGAAACATCTGAAACAGTATGTAGCTTTTTCGGATATTCATTTGGAGTCTTCTTTCTATGTAGAAATAATGATTTTCGGTTTTTACCTTTCCGATTAATAATGTTGCTTACTTTGCACTTAGAAATTTTAATACTATGCATTTCACAACGTTTTTGAAGTCTGGAATAAAAATATTTTACTTTGGAATTACTACGTCAATCCACAGCTTGTTTACATGCAACATTTTGAAAGAAGAATAAATTTAAAAGTAGCAGACGATATTTCTCATTTCAAATAATAAGCTGTTGCCAAAATTTTTATTCTAAAATGTTTAAAAATTCTTTATCGAAAACGTTCAAAAAATGTGTTAATACACTCTTTATACATATAATATACATAAATACATAATATGTTTAATATACTTTTTATTTTCCCAGGTTATTTTTTGAGCAATCGTTATTTAACTTTAATACTTCATGTAACCTACCTTTCATCATTATATTGCAAAAGGACAATCTGAATGAGTATTCTTATATTCTCTGAATTAAAACAGACACTATGAAAAAAGCAATACGAATATTTTTTCGCGATATCTATATGAACTGGGACCATTAGCAGTTTGAATGCTAATAACTGGCAATGAACTTTACAAAACCAACACGGTAAATGTCAAACAAAACTATTGTGAGTAAGAGAAAATACTTGAAAAAAATATATAGCAAAAATGAGTTCTTTGACAGGTTTGTGGCTCACACAATACCTCTGCAATTACAAAATAACTCGCAAGGTCATTTTTGAGAAGGTGAAAAGCATAAACTTAGAATGTTTGAGCAATTTTTTCAGCTTTGATAAAAATAAATTTGAAGATATTAATTTCATTCCATAGCAAGCGAAATATATATCATTAAAATATTCTTATCATTTTTAGCTCACCTAGGAAATCAAGATATAGACATGTATCCAGATGTTATTGATAATTGACCAGAAAAATGTTCTTATTTAACATGAAATTATTGGTCATGGTGAAATAGTTAGTGTTTCTTCCCTTGGTGTGAAAATAAAAGTTAACGAAACTCTGAATAATGATTTTTAATTTTCATAAGATTCTACTTTTCAGGAGATGAATTTATGCATTAGTTAATGTTTCTTTTTACGTAGAATCTTCGTTCTATGTTAAAAATCCATAAATAGATATCGACCATAGGGACTCTTCTTTTATTCATGTCTAAGTATAGGAATTGAAAGAATTTTCAAGATTTTACCCAGGAAAATATTAAATTGGATTATAAAGTTCTTTTGAAATCGAACTACAAATAATATTTTCTTGCATTTTTTAAATATTAAACACAATATTTATACTTTATCAAAAGTTGCTTTTGGTTATTAGGAGTTTTGCTATAAAGTGATTTTAATTTTTGCCATATTTCAAATTTGACGTGTTTTTATTGATGCAGAATAAACGTGGATACTCTAAGAAAGAATTAGGAATACATAGAAACATACTCTGGGGAAAAGTATATGCTAACAATAATAATACGATTGGTCATTCTAAAAAATTGGGTATAAAAGTAGTGTTTATGAAAATTCATTTTTATAAAATCCATACATTAGCTTGTAATTTCTCCCATTCTTACACATATTAAATTCATTTGCGCATACCTATAAGAATTTTAGTGTTAATGAAATCTTAATAAGAACGGTCCTAAGCACTTATATTTGCAATTATATCTTCAGAGCTTACCGTTTTTGACTGGTGGGACCTATTTGTTGCTTAAGTATAAATCGAAATTTATTGGTTCGTATTTTAATTTAGGTATTATTTGGTTGACATATTCATTATTTTTTTAAATTTATTTACATATGATGGATCTTTTTTATTAGCTATTGTGTCATTATTTTGAAAGATTGTTATCAATCTTATCATTTGATTGCAATATATACTGCGAGAACCATTTGTTTCCGACTTCAAATCAGTAATAATAGAAACTAGTTATCAGTTATCATTCGCATCATTTGATTATGGTTCATATTGTGAAGCAATCTTCTATTTTCGATTTCAAATTGGCTGTAATAGCAAACTGTGTACTGAAATAAAAAAAGCCTATGTGAAAAAATACTGTAAATAGAGAATCAAAATTCGCGTAACACATACAAATACAAAAGCACTATATCAAACACTTGAACATTATAAAACATATAAAATTCCATAATATATAAATAAAACATTAGAGATAAGCTTTAGTAGCATTTTGAATCGTGAATTTCAAGAATATCGTGCAATAATCGCAATATTCCAAATCAATGTGCACACTTATATGCAATGGATTATTTTTATTTATCATAAAAATCAAATATGAAGGAATTTTTAATAGAGAACCCATAAAAATCCTTGATAATCACTGTAACCTTCTGATTCCTGAAGAATGTGAATCACCGTTCTGACCTTTAAAATGCTGTGACTTAATATTAAGTACGAAGGAAAGAATAATATTTGTGTGCTGTAGACCCTCTCCCCCCACTAAATGATCTTTAACCTTATAACGAACATTTTAAAAACTAAAATACTTACGTCAAAACCAACTTATAATTTTTATTCAATACAGCAGTTCTGTGTAAATTTGTTCTCAAAAGAAAAAGTATAATTTATTATAATACGAATCTTAAAATTTATAAACTTGCTTTTGCTGCTTTATTTGTTGAGATAATTATTTCATTATTTTTAATATCTTGAATTCTCTCTAACAGCTGAGACAATAGAATTATTTTTGAATTAATATTTTTTGGAGGTAAATATAAAAGTTATTTATAAAAAAATCAAACAACATTATAGCAAAATATTGCAAGTATGATAAAATTAAAGAATATGCTATTTCTACTTGAACAACAGTTAATGTTCTTCAAATTTATGTTATTTATTTTTTATTATGTTGATATTTCTATACATGTAAAAAATTAAAAAAAATAAAAAAAAACTAATAATAAAATTTCTTAACGACACGATGAGAATTATTAAGTTGTCTTAAATTAATTTAAGTAAGTAATTTCATTTTATGATAAAATTATGTTAATTTAATTACATTATTGAACACTTTAAGATATCGTTTTTGTTCACCATCTTAAATTGCTTAACGTTTCTAATAAAAAAATTTTTCAACTCAATCAAAATTCAGCGAGATTAATATAAATTTTCTTTGTCATATTTTTGCTGATTATTATTGGTATCAGTAGTGTAGTTTATTTTATAGAGTTTAATAAGCAAATAAAGTAAGTTAAAGTAAGTATTGCGAATCAATTAAAAATTTTTTTCAAAGAATAATTATTTCAAGTCAACTATGATGTATATAGCCTATAGCATTTTTTTTAATTCAACGAAGAGAAAATTTCCTTATGATGGTAAGATTTCTTAAAAGACGTTTTACTTGTAACACGAATGTTATTAATTTGCAGTCAAATAAACATAAATATCGATATTATTTTACGACCGATATTATTTACAGCGATATTATTTTTCTATTTCGATATCTGTATGTAAGCAAATAAATCATTTATCAGATTCCGGAAAAACGGGTTATCGTATCGAACAAAGTAAAATTGAGTTTGAGCTAAACATTATTAAGGAATTCTTTTTATCATTTAAACAGAGACCAATGATTCCAGGTGATTTAGTAGTGATTCCTCAGTGATACCAAGTACTGCTGTGGATCAAGGTTCAGCGTTCTCATAAAGTACCCGCCGCTGATATGTGTGATATTAAGAAACCACATTATTATTTGGCATAAAATATTATTTTATGGTCTCAAAAATTTTCATTACCTCTCATTGTTAAGCCTTCAACTTATTATTGGTTTAATTATGAAATCCTTCATATGATCATGAAATCAGAAACAGGATATTTAGTTTGATATTATCATAAAAGATGGTAATGTGTATATTTAAGAGTATCGATTATAATCTTGCTGTCAAAAATGTAAAACAACTACGTTGATGAGATTGATATGGGATATTAAAATAAAAAAAATAGTGCATATTATCTTAGATAAATTGATATTTGACTTCTTTTACAATATAATATTTTTAAATTGCCATTGGATTTAACATAGGCACATACTTTTTTTATTAATGAGGTAACCTACGTCATTTTCAAATGACAATTTAAATCTTATGATGTAATATTAGAAACACAAATAGCACATTTTATTTTAAAATTTAATCAATGAATTGTGGTTTTTTAGTTACACGTGTTTTTTAACAAGTTTGAAATTTAATCCTTTATTACTAAATTATATTTGCTGTAAAATATAAGCAAAATTAAATTGTTTATATGTGTTTAATTAATTATAAGCCCGGTGGCTTAGTAGCAGCATTTCACACAAAGCATAGGTTTGAAGTTCGATCCTCGGGCTGGGCAAGGGGGTTCTCACGTTAGGCTGACTACTTAATTGGGACATATGCTTCGTACCCCAGGGTCCTCGGTCATGAAAACAGTTATGGGTACTGTAAGCCATGGCCCACATGAGTTGTCATGCCACGTTTAGAGTTTAGATTAGTTTAATTACTTATATTATTTGTGTTTATTACTTACTTATATTAGTTGTATAATTACTTATATTATTTACATATAATATTTGTTAATTTTACTATTTATTTCAATGTAAATTGAATATAAAAGATGGTAATTTCGTAGCTTTTGGAAGATACTGTGCCGATGGATGATGATGAGCTATAATTCAGTCAAACAATTAACTTTCCGAAAAATTTCGAAATTTTGGAGAATAATCACTAAAGTATTAAAATTAAATATAAATTAAGTAAGTATAAATTGAAAAGAAAATAAAATAAATTCCTAATTTCAAGATTAGTTTTAGCAATGAAATTGCTGATAAAATTGAGAAAACCGTGAAAATTGTATGGTATTTTCTCCAAAAAAATCTAAAATACAAATATTTATGTTTATATGAAATAGAAAGAGAGAGAGAAGCCATAATTATATAAACCATAATTAATAAATCTGTTATGTTAAAAGTTTAACGTATATGAGTACATAACGCAACCTTCTCTTCTGTAAAAACAATCTTAAGTTAAATATAAATAGAAATTAATCGAACGAATTGTTAAATTTTCACGGAAATTATTTCATTTCAGTAATTTCATATGACAATCATTATTGTAGTTCTTTGAGTTTTCCCAAAAATTAAGACTGGAACAGGTGCCGTATAATCCCTGATTCCAAATTCTGAGATAGGCGATTTTTTGGCGGATTTTCTCATGTATCTGGCAACCTAGTTTTTATTACGTCATTGATATGAAGACCTTTAAGAATTATGCAGAAAATTCTATTTTGGTAACCCTAGTAATTACGACATCGCGCACGTCACGATACGACATCTTGGCAACATTTTTTCATCGCCAAAAAAATTCAGAATTTGGAATCATGGATTACACGGGACCTACGGAGGCAGAATATTTGTAATTTTAGTAAATGAATTTAAGTGGACCGAAACACAAATCTTTTTAATTTTTTCATTAATTAGCTTATTTTTGAAACTTTTTTTAGCAAGTAATGTATTTATTGTAAATAAAATTTAATCTGGAAATATATAATTTTTAAAAAGCCAAAATTTAAAATTTATTAGTTTTTGATGTAACTTGAAAAATATTTTTGTGTATCACATATTTTTTATTTATAATAACAAAATAACATATTGAAAAAAAATTTTCTTTTCAATTTTTTACCCAAATTTTTAAAAATGTATTAAAAACTTTCAAAATTAAAATCAAGATTTTTATGTAATTTCTGAAAAATTGATGTTTTAAATTAAAAACCTCATTTTTACAAATCTTGAAATCAAAATGAAGTATGAGTATATCAAAATGGTAATAAAAAAGCGTCACCCTAAGTACCAAATTTTCTACACATACCTAAAAAAAATTATTATATCATTTTAAATTTAGAAAACTTCAAACTTATGAATAGTTTCTTAAGTGTCAGTCAGACATTCTTGTCTACAGTTCAATAATTTCTGGATTCAAATTCCGTCAACCAAAGAGTTGAGTCAATTAAGATTGATCTTGAAGGTCATTAGTAAATGGAATTCATTTTAAACGGTACATTCCAGACTAATTAGCATACACATTGGCGGATTTAGCATACACATGTAAAAAAATAAAAACTATCTATAAAAATTTGTTGGAAAATTTTGCTATCGAAAATGACTTTCTTTATTTTATTCTATACACAATAATTACATTATTATTTAAGAACAAAACATTTTTCAAAAAATTTAAAACTAATTTAAAAAAATACTGTAATTTTAATTTTTTACTTTTTATTCATGAAATTTAACACACAAAATCATAAATAGAAATTATTTAGTAAAAATTTTAACAGAACTTATATAAAGGAAAAGCGAATTTCTTCAGAAAATCTTGTTTGGTTGAAACATGTTTCAACTATTTTGTAGACTACGAAAATAATCCTTTGTATCTTCACGAAAAATCTCTTTCCGCTTTGTGAATTTAAGACACACAATCCAACATTCCTTTCATTGTACCGAAATTTCAATGCACAAAAAAGTGCTAAGAGATAAAATCTAAAACTTTAAAAAATTTTATGATTTTATGCTGTTTTATATTCAACAATAAATGGGAATCTAGAAGAATGCATGTTTGATTTGATATTTAAATGTTTATGTAATTTAATATTAATATTAAATTACATAAACATTAAACATTTAGTAATTCACTAATTAGTAATTAGGTGTTAACATTTAGTAATTCACATTTTATTTTAAAGTAATACTTTAAAATAACACATGACAAAATATTATCATGAAATAGTTTTTTACTTAATTATTAATCTTCTGCTGATTGTCAAATGTAAAGGTAAATCAAAATGTCACTTTTTTTAAGACTTTACAAATCGATATATATCCAAGGATTGATTGTATGACAATATATATATATATATATATATATATATATATATATATATATATATATATATATATATATATATATATATATATATATATATAATTAAAATCTTAAATTTAGTTGGGAAAAAATGCTAAAATATATAACAGGATTTCAAAATATTAAGCAGAGAATCCGTTTTATAGTTATAAAATTTGCGGAACTATCTAAAACAATTGCTAAAGCAATATTATATTTTTTTCTTATAATAATTCAAGAACTTAAAAATTTCAAATAATTCAAAGCAACTTCTATGCTTAAATTTATTCCTAATTGAAGATTGATGTAATTTAGAAAAATTATTACTAAATTTAACTAGTTAGTAATATTTTTGTGATATCCATTGATGTATTTTTAAATATTTTCTCATCGGAAACTGAGGTTCCATGTTCAAAAATATAACTATTCTTGAAATTTCACTGAATTCACAAAATACTGAAATTTTTCATGTTTGATATACGATCAAAAATTGGTAATATTGAAAAAATCGGTACATGACTAAAAATTAGAAATATATATTAAATATGCCTACTTCACAGCATATAACTACAATATACGGATCTAAAAATGTAATCAGAGAAATTATGTTGTAAAACTTGCGTATTATTTCTTACTTCATATTCCTTTTTTTTTAATAACAGATGATTCTGTTGGCAATTTTTAAATAAGTTTTTGTATATCTAAGTACAATACATTCCCATTAATTTTTTGATTAAGCAGATTATTAAACGATAGATTATTATTAACGACCGCATGTTGCCCGTACTGTTCTGAATTTCCTTGATACAGAACAGGTTCGACTGTTACCCTGGCCAGCACGTTCTCCTAATCTGTCACCAATTGAGAACGTGTGGTCAATGGTTGCCGAGCGATTGGCACGCCATCACTCAACATCCACTACTGTAGATGAACTGTGGCATAGTGTTGAAGCTGCATGGACTGAGATCCCCGTACATGCCATACAATTTCTGTTTGACTCCATTCCAAGGCGGATAAATGGTATTATTGCAGCCAGAGGTAGCTGCTCTGGGTACTGTTTTCTCAAGATCTATACATCCTAATTTCCTGTAAATCTAATCACTTGTTCTTTCCATAATGTATGTGTCCAATAAATATCGTTCTGTTATTTGCATTCCTTCTTGGTGTAGCAATTTTAATGGCCAGTAGTGTATGTTTCTGATGTTTCTATGTTTTTATTGTGATAAAGATGTAGAAATCACATGTTAAATATCTGAATTTTGTGGCACGTACCGGTATGTATACAATTCTATAAAGAAAGAAAATTGGCGCAAATTCTATGAAATGGACACCAAATGATTTTATATTGTAACCTAAGCAACTAATTCAAATTCATGCATTTTAAAGACATCAAAAAAATGTTGTTTAAATGGAAAACCCAATAAGAGCAACATTATATTGGTGATTTAAAAAATCGTAAATCCTATTCTATATTAAATAAATTGAAAAAATTTATCATTTTTTTTGTAAAAGACACAGAAATATTTATTCAAATTGAATTCAAATTTGATAAAAACAAAATTGATTAATCTACGTAATAAAATGTATTTTCTTTTTTTGTTGTTTTATTAATATTTAAATTTTTATTAACATATTTCTTTTGTATATCTGATATGCTTTTTATGACTGTTACTATGTATTTAGTTACCATTTATTGATGATTCTTAAATTTTTATTAGATTCTTATTTTTACTATAATCTCTGTCTTTATTAATTATTCATTATAATAGGATATTTTTAACTATCTACATAATTATCAATTTGTATTCTTAAAATTTTTCGATAATAATTAACCACATCTTGCTTAATTATGTGGTTTTTTTGCAATTATGGTTTTCCAAACTATTGAAGTGTGTTACTGAATGGTCACTACTGAGTAGTTGATCATAGGCTTCAAAATAACCCTATCAATGTGTAAATTATTCTAGATTGAATAATTTTACTAAAAATGGTGGCGCTGTGGTCTTTTAGGGCCTTCGTCGAGTTGTTAGATAGGGTTCTATTCTGGTTCATGATGAGAGAATATTACTTGATAACTTAACGGTACAACTCACAAATAGAAACCTTACTTGTATCGTGTTATGTCTGCCTATGTTACATGCTATTATGTCTGTCGTGTTATTATTCTGTATTTAACAGTGCAAAATGTACCGACATATGGCTGAATGGTTAGTATTCCTGACTCCTGAGCTGTGGGTTCCAGGTTCGAATTCCGGTTTGGGCATGGATGTTACTTTCTCTCTGTGTTTCTCTCTCCTTTCTTCTGTGATTATGTATGAATGTGACCCACCCTATAAACGGGTTTGAGGTGGTATGTCGAGGGCTATGCTACTCGCCTCCGAGACTTGGCTCACAGGTGCCCGATAGGTAATGACAAATGAGTAGCAGTTTCTGGCCTTGTTGTGGCATAGGTTTCGTCGCCAATTGCCCGCCGTTAAAAAAAAATATTGATATTTTATTTCCACAGGATTTTAAACATCATATATTCACAAATATCCACTCATGGTGCCAAAACTCCGGATTGGGTCTTGGCTTCCGGAACAATATTACTTCAAGTCTTTTTGTTCTTGGGTCTCCAGTGTTTTATTTTGAGAACTGTCAAGTTTCTTAGTAGCGTTTCTTAACCATCTTCTTCTTGACTTTCCTCTAAAACTTGATTTTTCAAAGGCTTTTATAATTAATTTTAACCTATTCATATACTTATTTCACGAATCTTATCAACCTGATCCAACATATAACAGCTGATATTTAGTGAGTCGCATGATTTTTCTTACTTAATTAAACACGATAAAGTTTATTATTGTTTAAAATTATCCATAAAAAATCATTTAACTTGATTAATCAAAAAATTCTTTAAAAAATGTTTAAAAAATTAATAATTTCTTTTTTATTTTACATGAAGTGCCAGATTCACAGCTGCATGTTATTCCAATGAGTCCAATGATTATTTCGTAGATCTTCACCAAAATTTCTTTAGTAAGAAGTTTATTCTTAATATAAGTATAGGCTTAATTATATTATTTATTTCTTTTGTGAATTCTGGAATTTATCTTATTAGAGATATTATCAAAATATTTAATGACTGAATTAAGTTAATATAGGTATTTAATAATTAATTAATCAAAATGAATCTGGAAAACCTTTCAAAGTAAAATTTAATTTATTGTAAAATTAGATAAAACATTGGAATATTTTGTTCCTTCCATAAATTTTGATTAGTGCTTATTAATAATTGGATTAATAAATCTGCCGTATAAAGAAAATTAATATAGGTATTCTCTCTGTTTAAAATAACAATATCAAAGGTATACAATTTGTAACACGAATATTTCTGAAAAGTAATCTATTTTGCGATGATAAGTTTTGAAGTTTATGGATTCTGAATTTTGATAAATACTTAATTTTTAAGATTTGGGCCAAAACAAAAATGGTGATGATTTTCAAACTACAGTAATTCTAAGGTTCATGAAAAATTTCATGACTGTTAAACATTGATATGATTATTTTAATGTATTATAATTTGCTCGAAAATAAAAATGAAATACAGTTCTTGAACTTAATACCGAATCATACATAAAAACGTATCATACAGCTAGCAGAAGGAATTTAGATATCAATTACTTGTTAACATTTACAATCTTATTCATGCTAGAAAATTCATTTCATTCAGAAACAGCGTTACTTATAAATACTGCATAAACAGGCAAGCAAATCTAAACGAACACGAGACGACATCGTCTGGTACCTTAATCCTTCAAAACAATCGTATTTTCAATGTACATCGTTCGTAAACTCGAAGAACCGTTATCTTTTTCTTTTTTACGAGAATTCCGGAACCACAACAGCGTGAAATACCTGTGATCTCGAAGAGAACAGGTAATCTTCGGTGAATGTCGGAACGACATCGAAATGCGTTCGGGGAAGAAGAAAAAAATTGAAAGGCAAAAAAGAAAAGAATTACCGCTTACTCTTTAGCGAGACAAAATGGCAAAATTCACTCGTGTCCTGAGCATGGACAGTTACTTGTTATTGACAATGTAGAAATTTTGTGAATGGGGTATGGCGGTGATAGTTGGAAACAGAGAGCGTGACGGTGGTGGTCCTTGAGAAGGTCTTTGTTCCACATTCTTCGTCACGGGCCTGTTGTCCAGAAGGTATTTGGGAAGTTCTTACGTCAGGTAATCGTCGGACCACAAAAGGAACATAGTTTTGTCGATCGCCCGTATTCTTTTTTGATACTCTTTCACATCAGAGTAGCACTTTCAAGTTGTCAATTGTGTCACTCCACTTTAAGTCGTTTTGATTTCAGATGCTATTACACGGGAATGTCTGGTCACCTTTAAACCGATTAGTTTTATCTTCTGGATCGTGAAAGTTTTGCATCAATGAAATCAATCACAAAGAGTTGTCCTGATCTCCTATTATTAACATTTACAAATTGGCTTTCTTTAAAACTTATAAAAGAACATTTAGTCTTGATAAATAAGTTTATTCTAGAAAAAAGAAAGCTTTTGTGATAGAATTCTTTTTATATTATCAAATTAATTGAATCTCCACTGATTCAATTTTATATCATAAAAGAATTGCATTTCCAAATAAACTTTAATAAAATACTTCTGGAATATAGGAATATAAGACGTAATAATTTTGTTATCATTACGGATAAATAAGAAATTAAAGCTTTAGTGGGATATGAAATAATCATACTGAATTAAATTTAATTATATTTTAAAATGGAATGCAACAGTAAAAATAGAAAATGTTGATTGTCAATAAAATTTAAACAAAAACGCACGTTTTGAGAATACCGGCTTTTCTTAAAAGAAATAGCACAATGTTTTCTACTTTTGTAAACTTCCAACAAATTTCTCATACCTAAATGTTATAAGAAAAAGTGAAATAAGGAAAGATTCTGAAATAAAAAGAAGTGAATTTAAAAATAAAAACAAATTATTATATGTTGTGATTGACTAAATTAACTTATTTAAAAAGTATGTATAATCAAGAACAGGACAGCTTATATATTATCTCAGAAATTTAATATTAATGTTTCGGTCAGTTTGTAGCATTTATTATCAAACTCCGGCAAATTTAAGAAAAAATGTAATTTTTATATGAATTTTTTATAAAGTAGTACAAAAAATCTTAACTATTAGAAATATTTATACATAACATTTAATGCTTGAATATTTTATTAGAAGCAATTATGAAATACGAACATATTAATGACAAATACATACAATTCTTGTGTTTAACAAGACGTCTAAAATTTCTTTTAAATTAATTTTGGGATCATTTTTTTAAAAATGAATTTATATTTGTAATATTTTCTCTCGTTCCCAAAAATAACATTATTAAGTCACCTCAATTACTCACATAAAGAAAAATAAATAGACTATTTCCCTGAAATGTAAATAACAAATAAATGGAAAGAAACTAACTGTGACCATACTGTCAAAAATATACAATGTGCAATAGTCTGTTACCAAATACCAAAACATAATTATATAAGTACTTTCCGCAAATGAGTTTGGGCCATTAATCTTTTTGGACAATTTATTAATAGCATAATGGAAAAAATAACAATGACTAGTTTCTTTTAATTTAGTTTTGTCAGTTTGTTTTCAAAATGGCAATCAAATGTTTGAGACTGTTAAAATGTTTATAACTTTTCTTTGTAATACAAATAATTAGCACAGTAAGTAAATGGAATGAGAAAACGTACCTTTTGTGCTTTTTTATTATCATGCGTCGCATTAAGTTTTATTTTTATATTAAGTTGTATACATTTATACTTTGTACTGAAAATATTAAAATTATAAATATGCATGTTTATATTTAAAATTGAACAAAAATTTGAAAGGTAATTTTATTTATCATTGTATTTAATTAATTCAATATTGTTTATCCGAATCGCAAATTAAATTTAAGAAAAAGAAATCCTTTAAGGTTAACGAAGAAAATATTTTCAGTAAAATGTGAAGAGCCATTTTGGGATTACAAAAAAAGAAAATCTAAAGGTAGTGAAATAAATATTTATAAATAAATAATATACTGCATTTTTTCATGGGGATAAATTGCTTATTAAGGAAACTTTTAAAAAATCTTTTTCATTAGTTTATTAGGATTATTCTAGGTTAGATTTTCTAATTCTACTGCCTATATAAGTTTAATTTTATACAGAGATATCCAAAAGGAATAATTGATAAAAGCAAATTTAGAGAAATTTAGAATAATGAAACTTTTGACCTTGAATGAATTGAAAAGGAACCTAATTTTTGTTGTTATTGTTACAAACCCCATACAGAAGAGCGGAGCTACACCAGATCCATATGCCCATGCACTCTTTAAAAAAAAAAAAAAAAAAAAAAAAAAGAGGGGGGATTTCCAAGGAGCTTCTCCATCGAGAATTGAGTGCACTCAAGTAAACCTAATTTTTTTGTGGTTAAGCAAAAACGAAATCTTCTATGGTTATTTTGTAGAACAAAAAATTGCACTGACATATGACAGTGGGATGTCCGATATGTGACATCGGTTTAGGCTAAATAAAGATAGCTTAAACTGCATGAAATGATAGTCAAAATTATACACATAAAATTTCTATTGTTAGAATTTAAAATCTTATACATAACTCTGCATGTATGCTTAATACTAATGTGGATTTTTGGACCTTTGGCAGCGCATATTTTATATGCGATTATGTGTGAGAAATGGCATATTCTGCATTGGCCAAAATACTGGAGATACTTGAAACTCTACAAGTTCTTGGAATAAATAGATTTACAACCGGAGTTGAACAGACAGTGGAATACCTGGCGATAAAGTTACACAAGAATCCAATACTAAAAATATTAAGAGATATGTAATTCTAATTTGTCTGGAAAATATTAATTAGTATTTTTCCCTAGGAGGTGCAGCACTATCAAGAAATGTATTGTTTTGCTCGTACAGCAGCTCCATCTATGATCAGCACAATTAGGCAGGATCACATTATTAATTGATGCTTTATGTAAGCATGACCCTTCAGATTTTAGGATTATAAACCATACTAGGAATAACAACAATCATTTTAAGAATGAAAGATACTAGGAATATCCATAAATATCTTTTTGTTATACAGCAAAAAAAAAGCTGTTTGATACTTTAGTTTCTCATCTTATAGACGTATTGTAGAATGCTATATACAGCAGCTGTCGACTGACTTGTAATCTAGAAGTGATTTTCAAACAAAAATATTTATTTAGTCAAATAGGGCTAAACTGAGTATTACGGTCAGACCTCAGTTTTACCGTCAAATAGCGAAATAAAGATCTTTCTTTTATTCGCCAAGGTTAATTATTTCAGCATACTTTCTAGCTTTCATATTACAAGAGATCAACATTTATTTCAATTTTTTTGGGCGAAAATTGTATTCATCTTACTTTTAGTTGTTTTAAAATTTTCAAAATCTTCTCGTTCTTGACTCACTTAACATTTTTTATTCATAAATGAAAAAAAAAAGATGTAGAGAATTTGTATAATTATAATTGTTAATAATGAATGCAATTAATAATAACGATAATAATACGACTGGATGAAAAGAGAGATCTGATGTCATCATTTGAATTTGTGTGGGTTTTTTTTATTAGATTTTTTAATCATCTATCATCATCGTTTTAATATTAATTCTTATTTTATATACTAGATGATTGAATTATAGATATTAAAAATCTAGTCTATAATTTTACAAAATATTATGTTTCCGAAATAGAGGGATTATTGTTAGTTTGATAACATTCAGTGTGGTTTATTATTATCATATCGCTTTTATCAGACAATCGACACTAATATAGAATCATCTAAAGAATACTAGTTTTCTATTCCTAAAGAATATTTTCCGAATAATAAATTTTATTTATGAAAAATATAACTTTGTAGTTATTTAATAACTAAAAAATATTTCTGTTTAAATATCAAAATAATAATTTCAAAAATTAAAAAATTATCCTTTTTAAATGATTTTAAAAAGATGTAGGGAATAATATATAAATCAATATTTAAAAAAATGTTACTGGAGTTAGTTTTTGTTATTTTCTAAATGGAATTTATAGAATAATTGGTAATGAGAAAATTTCTTCTTTATTTTCCACATTCCAATGGCAACATCAAGAGCATTTTCTTGGCATGCATCCATTTTTAAACTATTTATCTTTCGCTTAAAAAGCAGCGCAATTCGGAAAGAGTATTCATAACAGAAAAATATGTCAACTTCCTCGTTTCGAATGAGGTTAGAACCGCAAATCGCGACACTTTTACAGTTAATGATTAATTTAAACACGATTAAGTGACACTAAGTGTACGCTACTGTTACCTTAATACAGCGTCCTCAACAGTTTTTTTTTTATTTTTTATTTTGAAACACATTTTCTTTTCCCTCTTATTTTACCATTTAACAGTTTAAGGTAATTACTTTCGCATGTTTGGATTACTTTTCTCTGATTTTATTGACAAATTCTGAGAACCTCAGCACGTTTTTATAATATTTTTGCCATCAGATAATGAAATGAGAGAGAATCGAATTTCTGGTGGAATACAATAGCTCAGGAAAAATGAGTTCTGATTTATTCTTCCTTCTTAATCACGTGCATATGGTCTGTTTACGACTACCTAATTATGAAAAATGTGATTGTCTAGGGAGAATTTGGTGTTGGGCAATGCTAATTAAAAAAAGAAGTGTTTTCTTACGGTAAGTAACATATTGAGGTTAATGTTGGGCTTTTAGCATTCTGTATTCAAATATTACATAATGATTTCACGATATATTTATTTTGATTTATATTAAATCTTGACAGCAGAAAAGAATCAAAGTACTGGATACACGAAAATCTATGTATAGATAACTGCTAAGTTAAAACTGTTAAAATGCATTATATCAAAAGAGTTAGAAAGAATTTCCAAAAGCTCATTAGAATGAAAGGATTGGATTTAATGAATAATTAAAATGGATTTTAATCAATCATTTAAATAAAAGGACAGTTGTGCATATGAACATTTTTAAAAATATAATCTTATATTTATCAATTTTGTGACATTTTAAGACAATTTACGTATTTATTTAGAGTTCTTGTATAAACAGTAACTATCGTAAATGCTTAACTTCAAATGGATTTATAATCATTCAAGAAAGCTAATTTAACAACTACAGTTAAAAACGATTTTTAAAATTACAAACATTCGTGCCTGATGGGAACTGAACTCATGTACCATTGAACTGAAGACTAATCAGCAACCAGTCAAGTACTAGCTGTGCTAATTTTAAATGTAAGCCACATTCTCAAACAAAATATTTAAATTTTGGTAAATTTCTAGGATTTAGGAAGAAAAAAATTTGCTTTCTGTGATGCACATAAAAACAAATAGTTGCTTAATGAAAAAGTGAGTTTATTTGATAAATATTATTGAACGCGACCAAAATGCAGAATAAACTAAAATACATGAAATACATTTTTAATTATTTGTATAGCAAAATCAAAGTCTGCGATATTTTCCTGAAATTAACAACATTAATAATACGAGTGAAGTAGCAATCAAGAAATCAAATTGGCAAATAAAATAATTTTAAGAATTTATGGAACAGATTTTGCATCAGAAAATATAAGGCTTCTAGAGAAAGAAGTGAGAATTTTAATGTGTAATAAAAAGATAAATTTTGTCAAAATTAAATTAGTAGCACAGATTAGCGATGGCCAATCCACTGCACGGTTGACGCTAAATAGCATGTGACAAATATTTCGATGGCATGTCGCCGATATTTGTTAAATCCGTTTTATTCACATTCAGCGATAACAACATTTGAGAAACGCCATTTTTAATATTAATTCATCAAAGGCGGTTTCAGACATTAATAAGGTCTCCACTAAGGGGTTTTCCGAAATTAAAGGGTGATTATTTCCCCTTAGATAGAGATTTGATGCTCCAAGTTAATGTGAGGAAGATTTTAAAACTTTGAAACACTCGTCTTCTTTGAAGAAAAGAGAAGATAAAATGTTTGTTCATATGCTTCCTATCATAATCATGATTTAGATGTAAGATTTAATTAATTTTTTTAAGTTGGTAGAATTATACTGCTGGCCACCGTAAATGCAACACCTTGAAGGAAGCATGCAAATAACATGAAATTTAAAACATGCATTAGCGATGGTGAGATATGCAAATGATTACAATTTCGTGCGCTTTGTGTTAGATAGTGCTTTGAACTGCACTTGTGGCGCCACTTCAGAGCGCTATTTAAAGCTTGGAGATGCAGACGATTTCAAATTCGACAAATGTGTTTTTCTTGTGGTTTTCTCAAAAAAAAAAAATCAATTATGCATCGTAGGAAACAAAGATAATTTTTTGATCAAGTATCCGAGTTCAAACGAGAAAGGATAGTGGCCTACCAGGATTGTGGATTACCTTTCAGGGAAATTAGAAGTTATGTTGCACGAAACTAAACAACTGTGTTATGCGGATATATGATCGTTGGATGCAGGAGGGTACGACGGACCGACATGTTCGATCGCATCCACTTCAGTGCACCACTTCTCGTGATGACAGGCAAATTGTGCGCATGGCAGTGACGGATCACTCAGCCACATCACGAACCATAGCACAGCACATTCAGTCTGTAACGCATCATCCAGTGTCTGCGCGTACCATTCGACGCCGTTTACAGCAGAGTGGTCTGTCCGCAAGACGTCCATTGCTTCGCCTACCCTTGACGCAGAACCACAGACGTCTCCATACTCAATTGTGCAATGAAAGAAGGATGTAGACAGCAGAATGGAATGAAATTGTCTTGACTGACGAGTCACCCTTCTGTCTGCAACACCACGATGGTCGCATTCGAGTCTGGATGAGGGTTTGTGTGACAGGAGCACCCGTGCTACTGCACTTATCTCCTATGTAACACTAGATTAAGATGTGCTTATTAAGTTATTCATCTTAACAATTGAAATCTGGGTTTAATATTTGAGGAAATTAAATTCCAGATCCTATAAAGGGGCTTGTGATTAAAGTTGATGAACATGATGGAATCGAACCGGTATCCGCATCAATGGCAGGTCCACTTGCATCGCGCATGGCAAGATTGCTTTATTGAAATCAAAAAGGGGGTTTTACATTAGGGGGATGCGTTATGCACCGCCACACTGGCCCTGCAACGGATATTATGATATGGGACGGTATTGGATATCACTCTTGTACTCCTCTAGTATGCATTGCCGGAAATTTAAATAGCCAGCGCTACATCTCTGAGGTGTTGGAGCCAGTTGTCCTTCCTTACTTTCAGGTGATGCCCACAGCCATGTTTCAACAGGATAATACGCGACTACACGTGACACGCATTATCCTAGGGTTCTTCGTCAACCGCCAGATTGCATTGGCTCGCTCTCCGGATCTTTCGCCGATAGAAAACGTGGCTCATGGTTGAGCATAAGCCTAACATTTAACAATTCCTCCAAAATAAAAGTTAAAATTTCTCTTTTATTAAAAGTGACTTAGAATTGGTATCGAGTGTTGCCAATAAACTAATTTTTGAAGAAAAGATCGATTTGAGTATGTTAGAAAATACAAAGGAAATATAATAAAGACGATTTCCTCACATTCATATTTTGGATAAAACATTACAGTTTATTTCCAGGATTGTACTTTGCTCAAATGGATGACTTTTAACTGACATTGTTTGATTGATTGTTGGAAATTCGGAAATGAAAAAAATTTCAAGAAACGTCTATGTGAGTGAACGAAAATTGTTAAACCTAAAGTAGAATTGGACGAAATATATCCCATGGATTCCAAATATTGCGTCTAGAAATAAAAAGAATTAATCCATCCCTAAATAATGGAACTATCTCCAGAAAAATTTGTTTTTTCGAAATGGAAATGTTTGAAACAATATAAAAGTGGAAATACTATCATGCTTGTGTACAGGTATATTTATCAATAAACTCTATAAAATAACTAAAAAATCACCGTGATTCAGATGTATACATAAGATGAAGATTAATTGAAAATTCACATATCTGTGAAAGAATCTTTAGATTGAAATCAAAGAAAGTAAGTTATAAAACAAACGTAAGTGACGCAGCAAATGAAGTTCATCAAATAGTGCATTGAATAGACTTAAATGCAGATAATTTTTAATGTAATATTTATTTATGTATTATATGTGTTATTATATGTAATTATATTAAGTGAATGTACTTTGAAAGTATAAAAATGTACAAAATGAAGTGTCTTAAAAAGGATACCTTTCTTTAATACAATAAAGAAGGTAGTTAAAAATTGTCGTCTGCATCGATAGATTTAATGTTATAAAAAATTATATAAAACTATTCAATATTAATTACTTTTACTTTATGTTTTCACTTTAAGACGGTTTAACTGATTTTAATATTAAATTTATATATTTTTACAATACTGTTTATTCAATTTACATCTAATATAAAATTTTATATTAATTTTCTATAGTTGTAGCTTTTAATCTAAAGATAAAAATTGAGAATTATATATGCAATAGCTTGAAATTTAAGTAATTATTAAAGATAAGATTTTTATGATTTTTAAGAAGAAATAAAAAAAATAGAACACTAGACATTTGAAAAAAAAATGAATCGTAATTTTACTGGCTCAATAATCGAAAAAGATTCGAATTAAAATCGAATCTTTTTGATGATGATGATGTTCTTCATTAAAAGATGATGATCTTCACTAAAAATATTTTATTCTCGATTCATCGAAGTACAAGGGTTATTTACTCGAAGGCAATCGTACTTTCAAAATATATTCAAATATAAAAGATGATGAATTAAAAAATATGTATTTATGACACAAATTTTCTACTGGTTTAAAGCATTAAATTCCTATCAATGTAAATAAACTATCACATTTTAAATGCGGACAACAGTGCACAAAAGGAAAAGATGAATTACAAATACTTTAAAAAAACGATTTTTTTCATATCAATATCAGCAAAGTTTTTGCTGAAAAAGAATATTGCTGTGAATTTGACAATTTTTTTCATTTGCAAAAAATTTATTAAACTCCATTATCAGTGATTAATAAGCTTAAAAAAATCTTTAATCTATCTTGTTTATGTGATTTAGTTGTATTTTACAGAAATAAAATTAGCAAATTTACACTGCACTAGATAGCGCAGTGCATTATTATGATAACTTATGAAAAAACGCAAAAAATTAAGTTAATCGCTTGTTAGAAAGCGATAGAAAAAGAAATTCTAAACCACTTACTATTAACATCCTTACGCAGAATATAGGTGTTTTTAGGCAACTTAATCTTTGGATGGATCTGAAAATAATCTCAATCTAATTAGTTTGGAATTCCAAAATAAATAATCATATCTCTTCACTTTGTTAGTAAGTTTGTATTAAAGAGTTTAACAAAGATTAAAGAGGCACTTTTGTTTATATTCAAGAATAATGATGTTATTATCAATGTTTTACACCTGTAAATATATTTTACTTTTCAAGAATTCTTTGTACATTTAAGAAAAACCTCGTAATTTCATATTAAAGTAAAATGAATTCGGTTATGAATGTATTTTTAAGAAAAAAAAACATTATGCTTCATATTTGTTTTCTTGAGTTAAAATTATCTCTTATATTGAGATAATAAACGTTTTAAATACACTACAAAGTAAGCCTTTTAAACTAGTTACTCACTGAATTTTAAACTTGTGTAAATTGATTTAAGCTGGACACTTTTAATAATAAAAAACATTCAAAATTTCAGCAAATTTTGAATTTTTTTATTTTTGATTTTGATATTTAATGTTTAGCAAATTATTTTATTGCATAAAGATTGTATATATTATTTACTTTAGTTTTCATTATCCAACAGGTGTTTAATGTTTAACAATGTTTGATGACAACAAATAACTCATTGTTTAACATAACGTTGTTTATATTAAAACTTAACATTTTCTATTTAAGAATTTCGAAGTAATTTAAAAAAATATTTAAGTGAATCTATTATTCATTAAGCACGTTTTAATAGTAAATTGAATAATTTCTTATTGAAATATGATAATATATGTTAGGATAAACTAATAATTAGTAATATAGATACAAATTTTAGAATATTTTGTCAAATTTTTCAAAATGTTTATACAACTTTTATAAATATTTATATATTAACCAATTAGATATAATTATATGTTCATGAATTACCTAGAATAAGAAATATAAAAATGTAAGAAAAAAACAATTTTACCGAAAATCAATTCGAAAGCTACACTATCAATTCCTTGAAAATACAAGTATAAAACCTAGATAAACCTTAGAAGTATAAAACCTAGATGAGAAAATCAGAAAGAAATCTAAAAAGAAAACATCTATAAGCAAAATATTATTCACTTCACTTTTAAACGCGTCTATGCTTTACTATAAACAAAGATGAAAAGATTATTTGTTACAGACGGTGTTTCAAAACATTAACTATATGTGTTATTACGAAACACAAAAGCTTCTCAGAATGAAAACACAAATATTGATGTCTTATAATATAATTTCTTTATTTCTTTTTATTTAGGGTTAAAAACTTATTGAAAATGTATCAACAGATAATATGTAGAAATGTTTTTTGTAAGAATTGATGCTAATAGATATTTGAATACACTGCATGCTAATAATGAGTAAAGTTTTCAGATTTTTTAATTGTATTGTACAAAGAAACGAAAGTTACAACTAACAAAGAAACAAATGTTGGAATTTAATTAAGAGAGTAAATTTAGAAATACTGTAAAGTTGATATACAGAATGAAATACAGAAGTGGCAATTATACTATATGCACTTTTTTATAAAATCATCGTTTGGGTTGAAAAAGTGCACATACTTAATTTCAAAATGATTGCTTACGTCATTTCAAATAATACTAAAACTGATAATATTTTGAGGAATATAATTTAAAATGGTATATTTAAAATAATAGAATTTGATGTTGATGCGGACAGAAAAGTTACAAATTAATTTTTGAACGTTATAAACTAAAAAAACCTAATAAAGTATATACAATGTACCTCAAAATCCAATATCATCAAGAGTACATCAATTAAAAATGATATATTTAAACCAATTAAAAAGCTCGATTTGCTACCTACATAGCCATTGAAAATTAATTTTTGAAAAATATAAAACTGATGAAACTAATATATGTACAGGGTACTACTTAAAAAATCAGTACATTAGTTTTTGCTATGTAAATGAGACTTGGATACAAGTTGTAGAAGCTAATAGTATTCGCGCGTTAAACATTGGTATTTTTCTGGTAGAAGATTACAAATTGGGATGTTACAAGCAACACCTTTTTCAAAACTTTTATAATTCGATTTTATAATTTTATTTATATTTTATTAGGAATATTTTATAATTCCAACAACATCATTTTTCTATCCATAAAAAAAGGACATTAGGTTATGACCTTGAAAAGTGCATAAGTCAATAATTTGTATCATTCCAAATTAGTTATACACAAATAGAGTCGTGACATACTTATCGAAAAAGAAATCAGAGAGTTGAGATTTGTGGTACAGTTTTAAATGCCTTTCCTTGTGAAATGAATTTGCAGTTATTTTTCTGACCTTGAGAAACATGAAATAATCAGGTCTTCTGTCAGTTTTACGATCGTGATTCTTTCAATGAAAGTACTGTTCATATAAATAAGTAAAAAAAAAAAAACATAAGGAAAGATCAGCTCTATTATATTACAAGCAACGCGATAGTATCTCTGGTCAATAGTCTATTAAGTTTTCAATCGAACACATATCGACAAATATTTAAGAGTTACTCAAGTATGCGTCATAGTTCTACTGATATGCATTTATCACAATATATGATAATGCACGTCAGTAAAAATCTGATGCATAATTGAAATTTATTTAATTATTTTTAATTGCAAAATGTGAACCTTAAAAGTATCTTCCATAAATAGTTTATGAATATTTTACCAGTTTATCAGAGTATATATAAAAATAAAATTCGCAATTAATTAATAGGATAATCTTATAAGAATTATTAATTTATCAATTAATGTGATAATCCTATAGGAAAAAAGTGATTATTTATTATAAATTAAAATTTCTGTAATCTGTAATCTGCAACATTTTACTAAGTGATCTTAAATGAATTTTTATGTTCGATTGAAGTATTTAAAAAATAAATTTACATATTAATTTTAATAGAAAAAGGAATAAAATAAAAATTTGTGTTCAAAAGTTACTTTTTAAAGAAGTTACAATATAAATAATGTTTCGAATACTTTGATACAAATAAAAATTCAAGCAAAATAGAATTGTTTAGTGAGTTAAGAGAACATTTTTTTGGTAAAATATCCAGAAAAGACTTTTTTCTGAAGTCTTACGTACAACTTTCTCAGCTAAAAATTAGTCATTGTGTAATTAGTTCAAAACTAAAGATGTTTGGTAAGATAAAGAAAAAAGGAAATTAAAAGCAAATTTGATGAAAATGATACGGGAATAATGTATGATGAAGTATAAATAATTGTGTGGTATGGCATAAGCAACTTTAAGAATAAAGTTAAGAAACTTTTGAGGTATCACGTTTAAAAATGTATCATTAACTCTCAAAAATTATTATACATCTTTATTTATTTTATTTCCGAAATTTTAGCGATACTCAAAGCACACTAAATAGAGATCAATAGTGTATATGCTTAAAATTTATAGTATATGTTTATTTCATAAGACGCATGATGTTTGAAAGTGTTTCTTTAATTTAAAGTATATATTGTACCGAGCTTCACGGGTTCGTGTCGATTGAGAGTTGAATAAAGCAACCACTTAATGAACACAAGACTTTTATTCGTAAAAAACTTCACTAGATATGAGAAATTCCCGCTGGAACAATCACAATTATACCGCTACAATTCATCAGATAATAAGAAACAGCTTCCAATCACAGGTCTCAAATGTCGGGCTGCTGTATTTATACCTGACTTGGCGGAGAAATCTACCAATTTCACCAAGGTTCTGGAAGCTTCTAGGCTATCTCGAAAAATATTGGTCCTAGAGCTTAGGTGATGGATGTTTCCAGAAATATCAATTTTTCGCCAAGTCACCAAGAATCTCGCCAACTGTCGCCAAATCATTAGGAAATCTTTCTTTTAAACTACAACACGTCTAAATACCGCAATTTTTGCCCAAAATGTGAGAATTTCCGATCTGCCTGAGATATTTTAAGACAAATACAATCATCATTTAAAAATTTGTAACAATATTTTCAAACTACTAAATTCCTCATTCTGTTATTAATTTCATCGATGTTAAAATAGTATTGCAAAACACAAAGGGAAAACTTTTTGTATGAAGAAAATACTTGTATATATAAGTACATTTGAATATCAATTAAATCAAATTTTCTTAAAAGTTCAAGTCAGAAGAAAATTTTATGATGTTGCCATAATATCATAAATAACTTTCTTAGTATCATAAGCATAATTTAAATTAAATATCTTTATTAAATTTGTCTTTGATAAAAAGTTTACATATATATTATATATATATATATATATATATATATATATATATATATATATATATATATATATATATATATATATATATATATATATATATATATATATATATATATATATAATATATATATATATATATATATATATATATCAAATGAAAGAAGTCTAAAAAGCTATTTATTCACGATGCACCGCAAAATGTAAAACTGATCCAATTATTGAATATGAATTGGAGTTTTTTGAACAATAATGAAAATGCCGAATAATTTATTTTGACAATTTTGTAAGGGAGTGAAAAATATATCTTGCGAAATTCAAATCTTATTATACACTAGGTTTCGAATGAAATAAGTATAATAACGCCATTGTTTATTAAACTTACGAATATTTGGGAAATTGGTTACATAATTTATTTTCCAGTTCAAAAATATCTGTCAAAAATACGTAAGTGTATTATAACCCTCATTAAAACATTAAATCTTAAATTTTTATAAAGTATTTATTAATAAGTTGTTTATATATGTCTGTTGTACGACTGTACATTGTTCAAGGTATCTACAGAATATCTGAAACATTTTGTTGTTTAATAATTCATAAAACTGTAAAAATGAATTTATAATAATGTTCGGGCCGGATGAAATAGGAAATATGAAGACGATAGCTGCTTTCACGCCTGATACGGACAATTATTTCATAAGGTACTCAGATTATAATCCTGGTCTTTTAGTCTCTAGTGCTTGACTTTTCTTTCTACCACGTCCTTCACAGATTATCCCCCTCAAACAAAGAAAACCCCAGCGGTGGTCTTTTATCAGATGATTTGGAAGAATTGTAAAACTAGCTAAATCTGTACAGGGCAGAGTATATTTATTAGTAAATTATCCTTAAAAATATCGAGTTGCTTGTTTTGTCTGCTGTTTCATGTAGTCTCTTCTTGATGAAGGTCATATGTGACATATACCGTATTTCTTCAGTCCTTATAGAAAAATTAACTACTAGAAATAATTAAAAGCATTTGTACATCTTTAATTTTGTGTACTGTCTATATACTCATCAAATCCTTTTGGGTGTTTCTTGCATTGACATGATAAGTAGAATCTACTTTTCACTTTGTATCACTTTGTAGTGACCACTTTGTAAATTTATCCTTTGCATTATCACTAATCGTTAATGCAATTAGTTATAAACACATTCTATAATTGTAAACCAATATCTTCACTATATCATGCATTTTCAATTATATCATGCATTTTCTTTAACTGACAGTGCCTGTAACTAATTTTATGCTTTTTAGTTATATATAATTAAATTTTCAATTGGATTGCATATTTATTGTCATTTTTTATTCTACATGCCTTGCAAAACTTACTATAGTAATAAAGAAAGATATGAAGTAAAAGACTAGGTTTTGTAATTTCATACTTTGGATTCATATATAGAAAATTTTTGCTATATTTTTTACTATTTAATTTAAATGAAAATTCTAGTTGTGTTTGCTACAATATATGAATAATTTGTTCAATAAATTACCAATGGTATGAAACACTTTTAAATAAATTTAATTCGCAACAAAAAGAAACCCATATTTTTAAATTATTTAGAGACTTATATTTCAGTATTTATGAATTTAAATATTAAATTATGAATTTAAATATATATATATATGTTTCCTTTCAAATATTACACAAATAGTGAAACGTAATATTTGATTGAAATTTATTTTAATGTAAAAATAAATTATATGCAAAAATAATTCAATCATTAAAAATATAAGTATATATTACAAGCATTTCCACTGCATCCTATTTCTGAGACATAACAATCACTACGTTTAATATCTGTGAACCGTAAACTTTGAAAATAAAAGGAAGAACAATTGTAAATTAATTATTACGATAATATTACACACATTTCGTAATCACAACCTCCTTTGATATGGGAAAGTAAATAGATTTTTCTGCAAAGTTTATACGAAAATAAAAAAAAATGCTAATGTTTCGTGCAAGTTGAGAAAATGCGCCCGAAATTTGCATTTGAATGACGAAAATGGAAGAAAAAAGTGAAAGTTTAGTTTTCATGTCGAGATATCATTACCAGTATTTTGTCCCTCTTTCACAATGATATTTCCTTAGCAAAATCATTTTAAATGTATTTTTATTGTACATTTTTTATTTTCAATTCAAACTGAATGGCTTGTTAGAATAAAAGACGATTCTGTTATTTCAAAAAAAATAAGAATTGATTACACTTGATAAAAAGTTTTCGAGAAATTCTTTTTAGTTGGTTATTAAACTGAAATAAATGAATAAATTATTTATGCTTTTATTTCTTCCGGTTATGTTAAAAAACAAACAAATATTATGTTTGTCTACATTAAAAATAATGCTTATTGTTATTTTATTAGTTTTATAGTAAGTACTAGAAAAAAATTATTTTTGTTTCATAATATTTTTAAAAATATTCTTTTTAAAATTTTGCCTTAGTTTAAAATTTACAAAAGAAACAGCTAATTTTGAAATATCAAGAAAAATTTACTGATGTGAATTGGATATAAAATTTTCTTTCTCTCTCTATTTGGAAATTTTTTTTTAGAATTTTAAATGAATTCTCCAGAAAGTTCCGTGAAAATACATATTACATTTAAGAGAGACCACTTCTGACTATCGAATCTGGTTTTAAATTTCAACAGTTTGTAAGTTCGACTCCTACAATTGGAGACTATATGCATAATGATTAGAATGCATTTTAAGCTATAGGTTCCAGTTGAATTAGCCCGCATGCCCAAAATTTGTCCGTAGGAAGACAAACCAAAATTAGCTATCAAAATTGAACACAAAGACTTACAGTGAATTTAGATTTTTTGAAATATTTAATAAAATTTGTTCAGTCAATCATAGTTTTTATTTTCATTAAAATGCTTAATCCGCTATTTTTACAGACATCATAAAAACTATACTTTCCACTGAACAACCTGAAAAAGATTCTTTCTTATGTCTACCAAACTATCAATACAGTTTATCAGCTTTTTTAATAACTTCACATGCGAAAAGATCCATGTTGTGATATTAGGAGAAAAATATCGCCTTCTCGTAATAAAAACTGCTAATTATTAAGTTCCACAGACTCTTGCTTAATGACTTTTTACATAAAACAATATTATTCTGTGACATCACTTCTGTTAGAATTGTAATTATAGATCGTCAAATGCGAGGGTAATTTTAATAAAATATAAATCACACTATAGATCTCGTTTGTGCGTTTTCTAAATAAAATAAGTTGATTGGGACAAAAGTAATAAAAAACAACAATACTCAGTTTTCATTACGTAAGGATATTTAAACTAAAAACTTGGTTAGCTGACATTAGATTTTTTGACTAAATGTAAAACAGCTGTTGTGAGGACATTTTTATATAACCATATATAAATCACTATATTGGTATTATTTATCTAATTTCTTTTTCTAAAATAAAATAGGTTAAATGTGACGTGAACACAACAAATCTACCATATATGATCTTTTGTAAAGATATTTAAATTAAAACGACTGAATTATTATCATTAGCTCAAATCATTCAGCAGTCATTAATAAAGGTAGCATTCAGTGAAATAAAATTCAACTTCTTGCGGATTAATAAAACATTAAACACGAATTTCTACATATTGAACTTAATTAATTTTTTTAAGGAAACATTTATCATTTTCCTTGTGCTTTTCGGCAAGCATGCAACAAATTTTGATTTTTTTATGAACACTTTAATTTTTCCGCAAGCCAAAAACATTTTTTAATAAAATTGTATTTAAGATTTTCTTTTAATAAAAAATTGATAAGTTATCACAAAAACGTTAAAATAAAATCAACATTTTCTGCTCTTTATTTCATTACTATTCATTTTCTAGCTTAAATTAAAATTATGGCTAAATTTAATTCAGTCTATTTTTTTCCAACTGACGGTCACGCCATTTGGACCAAGGACTAAAAATGATCCTAAAATGATTTTGGAATGTAGAAACCTTCTTAAAGAACTGGCAACTAGAAACAAAGTGATTCTTGTATGGGTGCCAGGGCACAAAGGTATCGAAGGTAATGAAAGGGCTAATGTACTTGCTAAACAAGGATCGTCTTTTGCTCCCATTGGTGCAGTACCTTTTTGTAGGATCAATTTGAAGAGCGCAAAAACCAATGTTAGATGGGAGAGACGGAGGATGTATGAAGCTTGGCTCAACACTCCTGGTCAAACCCACGCTAAAATTATGATCTGTGAATCATCAGTGAGGATTGCCTCTGTTTAATCGTAGGCTTCATAACTGATCACTACTATTTCAGTAAACACCTCCATAAAATGGGACTGTTTCAGCAAGACCCTATCTGCAGGAGATGTCATACGCAAGAGGAAACGGCCAAACATATCATTTACGAATGCGAGGCTCTTGCCCTCCCTAGATTAACTTCTTTAGGCATCATCCATACTAGAGAGTTACACCTAGATTCCATTAAAGAGTTATCGAACTTTATGAATAAAGTGGGTGACCCGAGCAACTGGAACTAAGAAACATTGGGTTTGGAGTTAATAGTACAAAATGCTGATAAAAGCAGAGGAGCCCAATGACATACAAACTCAACTCAAAGAAGAAGAAGAAAAATAATCCTAGTTTTAAAATCGGTGTACCCAGTGGGGTGCCATTTTAACCCTGAAGGTGGATGAGTACTCATAATTAGGAAGTAAGGGCTAAACATAAAAATCTTAAACTTAGACTAAATATCAAATGAGAAGTCAATGGGTGATATGGTATTCAAACTTGTGAAAAGGAATTTAAATTGTATTATTTTATCCCAATTACGGATTCCCTTAAAGACTTCACGACGAATAACATAGTAATAATATAATTACCTACTTTTTACCTTAAAATATAAAACTATGAATTATGCATTGAAAAGAAATTACTGGATTGCGAAAATAATTGGTGGTTATACAGAACATAAATCAAAAATTATCAGGATCTAGGACATTTGAATAATTTATTTCAGAGTTTAATTGTTACAAAGGGTAGGTCTATTTCTGGTTTGGATATAAACTGTCACACATAGAATAGACTGATACAATGCACTAGGAATATTCGGTAAAAAAAATTTTTCAAACGGCGGGCACTTGAGGGTTGAACCCTATGCCACAACAAGGCCAAAAACTGCTACTCATTTGTCGTTACCCAGCGGGCACCTGTGAACCAAGTCATGGAGGCGAGTAGCGTTGCCCGCGCCATACCACCACAAACCCGTTTATAGGGTGGGCCACATTCATACATCATCATGGAAGAAAGGATAGGCAAACACAGAGAGAACAGAGAAAGAAAGTAACATCCATGCCCGAACCGGGATTTGAACCCACGACTCACAGCTCAGGAGTCAGGAACGCTAACCACTCAGTCATCGGTCGGCATATTCTGTAAAATATATTGCGATATTGTCCCTAACTGTACAGACAAATTTTGAGTAGTTTAGGATGTTTACATTCAACTTTATAGAAAACTCCAAATGTGCTCTGGAGGAAAAAGATCAGGAGTCTGCCATCAAAACTGGTATTGGACAATCTTAAAGGCAATTCATGCTAAACTATTAATTCTCTATTAAAATTAATAAATATCTCTTAAAATTAATAAATAAATGGAAAATTTTTATCTTTTCCATTTATGTATTAATTTTAAGAGATATTTTTAATTTTTTGAAGATTCATATCATATTTATAGATTTAATGTACTTTGAAACTTTATACCTTAATAAACTGTTAGAGTATTTAATCAATATTCTCTAATTATTTAAATAAAAATAACAATCAACATTTTTTATATCCTTTATTTTCATAACATAAGTTATTTGCTTATGATAATCTTCCTAATTATCATAAGCAAGTATAAAGGATAATCTTCCTAATCATTAAATTTAGCCAAACATAAATATCACAAGCAACATTTTCATTTATATCTATATACATAGCTCTAAAATGAGATAACTATATGGTTTTATAAAATTATGCAAATAATTGCACTGATAATTTAGGCAAAAAAAAAAATACCAAAAAAAAAATTCAAATGCAAATCAATACCAGAAAGAAGTTGGAAATGCATAAATCTGATTTCTTGGAAGCTTATTTTATTTTTATGCCACACAATTACGGAACTCAATTATTCAATTCTTAATTTGTATTACAAAGTAACTCAAAATGCCACGTCATTATGATTTACTGAAATCCAGGATTTGATTTAAGATCGATAAGTCTTGAATCCGCAAGCACAAAAAAATGTAGCGAATATATTGGATTAATTAGAAATTTTATTCCAAAAATGGTTTAATTCATTCCAAGAAATAGTTAAAGTTATATATCGATCACTTCAAAGAATTAAAATGGTGGACTCTCTAAACAAGTTAGTATAATTCGAATCTGCCTATGAATTTTTAAAAATTTAAATATCTGCACTGCATTTTGTCGGTGTGAGGACATAATTAAAAAGTACTAGAGCCCTCTAACTAATAGCTGAATGCTAATGTTTGGTAATTTTAAAATAAAAGATATCAATCAAAATTAAATCATCCATGTGTTATGATAGCGAGTGATAATAGATGCACATAGTTGTTAATAGCACTCTCCCAGAGAACACATACAACTCTTATCATTGTAATAACAGTTCCTTTCTGCATAGGGATGAAGGGCATCCTGCTAAATAATCCGGAACAGACTTCATCTGTCTAATATCTGTGTACGAATAGTAATGATGAGTACTTCTTTGATTTTGAAATACAATAAGGGCTAAAAATGTTAGAATATTGATTATTCTCGGTGGTTTAGTGGCAGCGTTTCACGCCTTCAAGGTACATGTCCGAGGTTCGATTGTCGGGTTGGGCAAGGTCAACTCAGTCTTTCAACCCCTCAGTGGGTCGATAAACTGAGTACCAAACATGTTTGGGAAGTCAACACTGGGGGTTCCACGTTAGGCTGGCCACCAAATTGGGGCATATGCTTTGCACCCTAGGGCCTCGGTCATGAAAACAGTTATAGGGCACTAAAGGCCTTGGCCCATATAGGTTGTCGTGCCACGGAGTTTAGTTTTAGTTTATTATTAAGTGATAGGAGGCATGCTCATTAGTAAAAAGCGACTGGAATTCATTGGTGTTAACAGACCCTATTTATTTTGGGATGGGAGACGAGATTTATTTTGTTATTGATAGAAAAGAGTAAACGAAAAATAACTCAACATTCGGTTCAAGAAAGGCTCAACTATAGCTAGAAGAGATGAGACGATTGTATAGATTGAAATCAGAATAAAAGAATGTATTGAATTGTATATTATTCGGAATGATAGTTTAAAGGCACAAATATACATAGATGAGATAATGATTTGTATGTCGTATTTCAAGTTGCAGTCATTGGTGATTTTTTTGTGATAATAATTGATCTCATGCAGCTTATCTTATGGATAACATGCTTGAAACTGGAACAATTAAGCTCGTAAAGTGGACAATAAGCTCTTTTGATCTAATCCAGCATATTTAGGGGGAGAGGGCACACTCATATGACGCATAATTTTTAAAACCAAGACTTTCTTTTATTATGCCGAATATTGATATTTTGAAAGAACAATATTTTCTAAAACCTTTGTGAGAATATAATTGCATCCATGGTTTGTTTGTCTCTCGTTTGTCATTTTTTGCATATAAAACCGAGACCTTCTATTTAAAGTGGATTCCAAATCACTAAAAACATTCACCCAAGAGTGGTGTATGTACCCACAAACGGTTTTCTCAAAAGCAAGAGCAGTACCCATTCTGCTAACAGATCAGACGTTGCATCCACCAAAACAGGCGTGTCAAAATTTTAGCCATTCGACACCCTTATTAGCCATTTTACAGCATCTCTAAAATATAGGTTTTTTGCCATTTGCATGTAACCATATCGTTGACCTGAAATATCTATTTATGTTCTTTTTATTGGAACAAAAATGTTTCCATATAATTTTTGAGTTATTTGCTTTGTATTACATTAATTAAATTTCATACCATTCGTTTTAACATTTTGTTTTCTTCAGTTTCCTTTGTTTTCTAATTATTTTAACAATGCATTTAAAATTTTTAGTGCATTAATTAAGATATGTTTACACCTTAATTAGTCGAGCTAAAACTAAAAGTTCCGTTCTATTGTTCTCAGTTCAGTCGTGCGTAAGCTTGATTTTCACCTCCCACACGGATGTTTGTATTGTTTGCGGTTTGGAATTTATATTTACATTAGTTCTCCCTCTCTCTCTAGCACAAACATTTACTAAGCAATGATAAAGCAAACAAATGAAGCCTCTAACAATATATACTATTATTTAAACAAAGCTATCAAAATAATAATTCCCAAAGAAATTTTAACACTGTTTGTTAATTTTCACATATTTTAAAACATACTGGGAAAATATATTATTTAAAAATACACAAAACATTTTGCAATATTTACATATTTTAATTTCAGTTAAATTTATAAACAGTTAAAAAAATACTTTTCAACTCTTATGAGATCTTCAAAATTACTCATGTATTACCCTTAAATTTGAACCATAATTATCATGCAAATTAAATACCATAAATATAAAGTCATAAAATAATCTGAATGCAAACTGTTAAGTTATTTAATGATAAGTGTAATATTAAATTAAATAATTACACAAGCTATTAAAATAATTATAATATAACAAATTTTTTTAATTAAATTACTTCCTTAGAAGAATTTTTTAGTCGCTAATATTCATATTCGCTATTCGTAATTTTATATAAATTTCGTATAAGATTATATATATATAATAAAGATTTGCAATGTGGACAAAAAGTAAATTTTCTAATAAGTAAAAGGAATATAAAATATTGAAATCATTAACTAAATTAGTCTTGATTCGTTGTTAAATGCGATTATTTAAACTAGCTAAATAATAAGCTATAGTTCATATTTCTAACTTTTTTATACAAATTTAAGATTCTAAACTTTACTCTAAAAGTATCTGTGAGAATATTTTTGAATAAAATGTTTACTTAAGATATATTCTGAGTTAATTAAATCTCAATTTCTTATAAAAATAAAATATAGGTAAAAGAAAAACACCCATTAATTTTAAATTCACTGCTGGAAAAAGAATTTGACTATATCTCCGGAAAACGCTTGATTTTGAAATGGCAAAGTTAAAATATGAGTTATTTCACTTTTTTTTGCTGGATATAAATTTATATTTGTGAATGTTTTAAACTGAAACACGTACCATATATTTCTATTACACATATATAATATTTAACCATTTGTCGATAAAGTTTTGGTATAAATTTATAATTAAGATATTTAAATAAAAAACAGTTTTGTTTCTCAAACGTTATCATAAAATCTATATAAATATGCACACACACACACACACACACACACACACACACACACACACACACACACACACACACACACACACACACACACACACACACACACATATATATATATATATATATATATATATATATATATTCGTATTACACAAAACAATATCTTAGTTAATCAATGAAAAAGTAGAAATTGAACTTATGTAAGAAGAAAAAAAAGTTGTGTATTTCAAATTACATTGAATTTTCTGAGGTATGCATTTAAAGGTTAGCTCTGAATAAGGAATTTATAAGTTCTTAGGCGAGGAAAACTCTTCTTTGGAGCAGTTGTTTGTAATTTAGATTGTTAATCTGTTGTTCAACTTTTGTATATCAAACCCAGCTACAATTATTTTTATGATTATGTACCTAGCGGTTTCATTTTCTTTTAGTGCAGTATGAGATATAGCATTGATCAAAAATATTCATAATAGTGTTTTCTACCATATAAATGTAGAAATAAATGGGAAATCTCCAGTAGAGAATTCTCATTATGCTTTGCCACACCTTAAAAACTCGTACACAAGTACACTTGATCTGCCGATTAGAAGTGCACAAATTACCCAGGAAGTACACGAAATTTTAATCACTTTACTTTTGATATCCGAAATTTGGATTGTATTTCCCATTTACTCTTGCATAATTTCGGTAACTTGTATATTATTTGCATGTTAGACTCGATCTAATATTGTGTGAGTGATTGAATAAATGGAGGAAAAAAGAAAGAGAGGAGGGATATGTAAAAATTATATACTTAATCAATTTCTACTGTCATGGAAAGAAGATTTTTATCCATGAATATAAAAAAAATCATGTTTTTAGAAATTGAAACATGCATATCAGGTGCCTCATTAACTTATAAAACAATTAAAACACGCTGTGCAACAAATGTGGAAATTGGTGTTTATTTAAAAATAATACTGATTCATTTTTTTAGATTTTTGAAGCTATTAGATACATATACACACATATAATATGATTTTACCAATTTTTTTATCATATGGAGTTTTTATATTAATAAAAGCGTGAAAAATTTTCGTTTACACATGAATTCGATGCAAAACTAATTCCTTGCAGTTAATTCCAAACTACCGAAAGGAAAAAAAAAAAAAACTTCAGCAGTTCTGAAAGATTACAAAAAATTATTTTTTCAAATTGTTTTGGTACTTTTGATACATTTTTATTAATTTTCTTATACATTCTAAATTTTTGCTACGTCGAATATGTCTTGTATATTAAAAAGTTATCTTATAATAACGCGAATAACAAACTGAAAAGGACTTTTCTAAAGAAGAATTACGATATTTTATACATGTTTATTTGTACATCTTTTACTTGGAATTAGGAATATAATGTTTAAAATTAAAATATAATTCATTTTTAATATTTTTTACTAGCTACATTCATAATTTCGTTAAATTATAAAACACACTAAATTAAAACTATAAATAATGTGTTAAAATATAATATAATTCATTTTTAATATTTTTTACTAGCTACATTCATAATTTCGTTAAATTATAAAACACACTAAATTAAAACTATAAATAATGTGTTAAAATATAATATAATTCATTTTTAATATTTTTTACTAGCTACATTCATAATTTCGTTAAATTATAAAACACACTAAATTAAAACAATAAATAATGTGTTAAAATATTCGAAAACTTTATTTTCTCATATAAATTTGTATTCCTAGATTGAAATTCCTTTCAGGTTTTCTTACGGAAATTAGATTGTGATAATCCATCGTTCTGGTGTGAAGATGCATTCAAAATTATATATGACATAATAATAAAATATACGGACTCTAATAAATCTTATTCTTGGATTAGTGCCAGTGATATGTGTGTGTGTGGTATCTCCAGTCAAGTATAATGTTGTTCAAATTTTATGAAAGAAACAGATAAATAAAGTAAAATAAAACTTGTTTATTTCTCTTGGTTCCCGAGTCAGAGAAATAACGGAGGTTTTACAGATGGCCTTGAATGCAATTTTATTCTGTCCATCATCTCTGCTAACGGAATATCTCGTGAATCTTCAAGGATATACGAGAGTTATCCGATTACGAATACCAAACAAAATTGCATCTTTTTTTTCCTCTCTTTCTCAAGCAATTAGAATAGTCCGGAAACAATTAAGAAAATATTTCACCCATCGCATTATTTTATCTCCGAAGTTCGCGAAATTAATTTTTTCAATGGAAGTTTTAATTTAAATTTAATTAATTTATCCACAACACCAATTCATAAGTTCTTGTCTATATGATTTTTTCCTTTTTTTTTTTAAAAAAAAGATAAAATCAGGTATTATTATAGTCATTTAGAATGAAATTAAATTATTTTAAGGCACAATTTTCGAAGTATTTTAAATATTAATATAAATTATTATGAAAATGACTCATTTTATGACAACAGAATGTTATTTTCTAGCTTTCGATTACATAAAATTTAATTGTTAAATTTTGGTTACATGTGCAAGCAATGCTATTGATAAGATGAAACAAACTACTTATGTCAGCACATTTACAAATTATATTTATAATATTATTAATTCGCATTTAGTACAATTATTTTCATTTTATTGTAGAATTTATTCAAAAATATTTATTCTCATTGTTAAAGTAAATATAATATAATTTATTTTTTAATTAAGTAGCTTAATACTGGTAACTTTAAGTTGCTTTTGTAAAAGAAGAAAAAAATTTTTTTAGAAATTCAACGAATTTTTTGATCCCATGTTTTACAAATATACTTTTTAATTTTTCAGCAATATTAATTAAAAGAAATTTTTTATTCTAGCGTAAGCAAGGCAAATGTTTTAAAATTCAAAAGGGATTGCTTACAAATGCAATTATTAATTTATAATTATATTAATTAAGAAAATTTTTTAAACTTTAAATTGCCCTTGCGGATTTAAACTAATCATAAAGTGGATGTTTTGTCATGTCTTTGTCATTTTGCTTTTTCTTCTATTTTATTGTCTACGTGTTAACTAGTGGCTTGAATTCATGGAAAACAGCTTCTCAAACCGTTGTTTTGCTTCTCATATAAGAAATCGTTTTATTAGCAAAATGAACTTCGACAATATTCTCAGATATTCACTAGTGAATTTCGCCTTATTTGCTGCCGCTCGAAATATGTGATTTGAAAGTAGACAAGAGATTCGTGAACAAGTCGGATTTACAACGCTGTTATCAATATGATGTGACGTGGATGAAACGTTATCTGACGTCATGGATATTTTAAACCAATGAAAATCGTAATAAAGTGGTGTATTCAAGATCTCAACTGTAACAAAAGAAACAACCACTTTATATTTAAAAAAATAAATTTCTCAATACAAGAAGTGTTTTAAAGAAGTACAGGTTTTGTTATACATTAATATTTTAAGCATACACATTACCCATTATTTTTAGAGTAGAAAAAGTGATTATGCACATATCATGGATAACCAATTCGTTTCATTGAAGTTTTATAAAAAAATCTACAAAAAATTTCGAGTTGAAATATGATAACCCTTGAACAACAGCATATTCGATCGAATCGAATATGTACATTGAGTATATATATTCGATAATCATATGTTGACAGTATACTTTATCATTCAAGTACATCTCTTATCCACTTAAAGTGAGTCTAGTTTGTATATTTAATGCACACATATATGAGAGAGATAAATATATAATGAGAATGCATATTATATATTTTATACGTAAGTTAAATAAGGACAAAGTACATATTTGATGCATTTTAAGTCATGTTGAATATGCATGTCGAGTGTATATATATTGTAAGTGTACAATGAGCATGTATGTAATATACGGTAAGGATATAGTATACGTACATGTTTAATATATATTTTTTCATACGAATATTAGTTAATTTGCTTTTTAAAATGTATTGTTATTTAATCCAATGTGGACACTGAAAAAGATTTTTCTTGTAATATTTGCATTTACCTAAACTACTGTCATCTTTTCTATACTTAAATAAAATACAATGTTGTAATATTTACAGTTTAGAGAAAGATAAAGATTTCAATATTTACTGACTTAATGCATAAGTGTAATAATCAAGGTACTTCATCTGATTTTATTTTTACAGAGTAATCGATAATAATCACATCCTTGTATTTAATCAGTTAATTTGTAAGCTACTTTATAATTTATATAAGTAAGTTTGCATTGGGTTTAAGTATTTTGAAAGTTCTGAGATTAATTAGAAGATAATAAATGTGCTTGCTCACAACTTATTTGAATCCGACGTACAATTCTATTATTCCTGTCTTTTAACCTTCCATATTTTTGGTTGAGTAATTAGAAAATGAATGCTTGTTTGTTTAAAATTAATTTCTTGGTAAAAGTATCGGTATTTATTTATATTTTTTATAGTTAAAGTACATATCAACTGCAAAGATATTATTACATTCTAATTATATTTATCATTTTTGTGGATATATTAATAACAAATAAATTTCTCATGGCTTTTTTCTTGATTAATTTATGAAATAATTAATTAAAAAATTATTTTTAAGTTTCTTAACAAATATATCATATTAAAATACTTCAATTTTAAAATTTCTTCCTCGAATATATATTTTGAGAGATCTAATAATTTCCGAATCATCTAGGTTATCATACAGCGTATATATGTGGTGTTTTTAATTGTTTAGGAAATATTATGTTTGAAAAATAAGCCACTTTTATTATGAAAATTATATTGCTAATGCATAGATGATGAGCTGCCCAACTTGTCTAGTGGTCAGCGTGCCTGACTGCGGATTAGGAGGTTCTGGGTTCGAATCCCGGTTCGGGCATGGATGTACTTTCTCTCTCTATCTATCCTGTCTTTGTCATTTCCTTGTATGAATGAAGTGTGAATGGTTGCCTACCATATATACGGGTACCTATAGCATGTGTGTAGAGCAAAGTCGTACTTTCACCTTTATAGTGCTCTGTTTAACGAAAGACGCTCCTAATTAACTTAAATTCGCATGGCCAAGGCATAGCGAGCTTGGCTTGTCCAAGTGTCATTAGTAGCAATAGATGACGATAGCATGCCATATACTTTTAGATAGTGGAAATATGTCAAGAAAAGCAAAAATCACCATTTGTAATCTACAATAAACGAATTTAAAAATTAAAATTATACAAGACAGCATTTTAAACTAGATCTGATTATGGTATGAAAAATAAAACTATAATTCCAGATAAGTTTTACCTTCTAAACATCAGAATTGATTCTATATACAAAATTAGAACATCTAGTTTTTAAAATATTTTTATAAAAACAGAATACTAAGCGTTTTCTGTTAATTTTCATTCATTTGAATTAAACCCTACCATTGAATTTTATTTACCTTTACAGACAATTGTTTAAATATAATTTGACAAAATGTCACCATTATAAGGAAAAAAATCCCAATTTTTAATATAAAACTTAATAAAGGAAATCTGAAATACATTGTTCAATTTAATATTAATAAAGGAAAATAGGATTTGAAAACAATATGTAAAGAAAAGAACATATAATTTGTTTCTAATGAAACAAATGTGTTTTTAAATAAATGAAACGAAAAATAACAAACCTGCTGAGAAAATTTAGTTAACGCTCTAATTATTGGAATATGTTTCTAAATTATTTTAGATTAAACAGTGAATTTAATATATACACTTTCAAACACATTAAAATAAAATACAATGAAACAAAATGTTTCAAAAATTTGCTATTGCATAAAGAGAGGGAAAGGTGAATTAATAATTTTTAAAATGAAATAAACTTGTAAAATAAACACGATAAAAACGTTTCAAAATTTGAAACAAAAATTTTGAATTTATTTTATATTTTAAGAAAAATATTACGATTTGACAATAATAAAATGATAACAAAAAATTAATAAATTTTATTGAAGGCTACACAGAGTTCTTTTGTTGTAATAAAAATTTTTTTATTCATGAATATTCCATTTTACAATGTCAGCAGATAAGAAAATTACATGAATATTTCTAAACGTGATTTTAATGATAAAAGCTTAGTCATTTATCTTTAAGCAGATCGTATTAGAATTAATTTTAAATAATCGTTTGCATTTTTTTCCCCTTTGAATGTTTTTGGTGGTTTTCCCAGGATGATGTCCCGGGGCGAAGGCATGTTCAGACGATCTATTTTCGCGGCCGATTTCGCAATCGGCCCTGGCATCAAGGGGTGGGGTAGACGGAGGGGGTCGGCCAATGCCAAGAGTAACGGGTTTAAACTTTGGGTGGAGGCCCCGTGCCTCGCCCAAGGTGAGAGATCATTACTGATTTACATTAGTACTCCAGTTGTGTAATTCGGTTGTTTCGAGACGATATCGTTTTGGGGATAAAAAGTAGGTCCTTGAAGTTATTGGTTATTTTGTTTCTTGAAGGCAGTTCTATGTCAGTTTCAAAGTCATTTGTGAATTTTTGAAATTTCATAGTGGGGAAATGTCTCCCTTTTTTCTCATTAATTTACTGTGAGAAATTCCAGTTTTTTTATGCTTCACATTTATCAATACATTTATTTTTAAAATTTGTTCATTATTTTTATATTATATATTGTTATATTTTTTATAAATTCTGTAAAATTGTTGAATTGAACTATCTTATAAAAAGTTGTGAAAAATATCTATTTAATTAATTTCCTGTTGGTAAATAACTATTCTCTGTGTTGAAAAATTAAAATAATCTACACGAGAATTATCTGTTTAATTTTTCAGATTTCAAATCAAAATTCGTTTCTTATAACGTTGACAGAAATTTTGATTGTTATTTTCAAAACATTTTATTATCTATGAGTAACTTAATTTAAAGTTATATTTCTTATGTTTTAAATGTTATATATTATATTAATATTTTAAATATGTGCAAAACCAAATTTTTATGTAATATATTAAAATAATTATTTCGGTGAAATTCATCATATTTTGCTTAAGAAAAGGTTAAATGTGTCGAAAAAAATTCTTTCTACAGTTAAATAAAATAATTTACAAAATAAAAGGCATAAATAATAGGAAGAATATTAGCAACAAATTTAAAAATGTCGTTTCGAAAAAGCTGGACTAAATTCTTTACAAAACGAATTTATTTAATCAGCTGTAAAATTCAGTGGTGGAAGTCAGTTAGGAAATACAGAAACTGTTCAGATATGCTATTTTTAGAAATATTTTATAACGATTTAAATATATTAGAAAAATAATATCATATTACGAATCTATTAGAAACTGACTGCATTAAATTTATCTCAATGATTCAACAAGTGTTTTTAAAATTTTTAAATTTGTACAAAAATTTTATATTAATCTGCCCCTGTTTGTAAAATACATATTAGATTAATAAAGCAAAGAGTTAATAAAGTATCTTTAATAAACAATTTGATGTACAAATTTGGAGATTAAACAACAACAGGGCGACTCCAGATTATAACACTTAAATTTTTGATATGCTTAAATACACATATGATCAATGACCATGTTTTTCCTAATCTTTAAGAATTACAAAGCAATAATTTTGATTGTTAACTAATTCTATCAATGCATCAGAACTATCTGTGCGCCAAAAATGTTGAAGTATGTTCTCCAGAGCAGTTTGAATTTAAACTTTGAAAAGCCTTAACCTGTAACCAGTTTCTTTTTAATAAGTACGATCTTATTATTTTCTTACACCGATACATTTTTATATCGATATAATTTGTACGTCGATATAAATTTCAAATTGGGAGTGATATTAGTGTCACTGCTTTTTTGTTCTGTTCTACTGAAGTTGAATATACTTTTAGTAAGACAATTAATTAATGATAGCTTCATAAATCGAATTAAATTTGAAAATTAAACAGGGACTTCGTTACAGATGTTTTCATCGTGTGATGCTAACGAAAAACACATTTACTTTCAAAAATTTGATCAAAAATAAACGAATTATGTATTGTTTGTTGAATAACAACGAAACATTCATTTAAAGGAAATTATATTCAGTAAAGTATAGAAGAAATTTCACTCCTTTATTCTATGAGCTGTGTCTTAAGAATAAAGGTTTCATATGAAACTCTCAATAGAATATACAACTTTCGTTCTCTTACGAGAAATTTCGTAGTTAATTCTAGTATCAAAATTTTCGAATCATTCTATTGTGTCACCAGTGGTTGTGAGTTTAATCAAAACAGTTTTTAGTTTAACAACAATTTAATTATTCAAAGTTAAGTTACACACAATAACAAACTGAAACATTAAATTAAAAGGATGATAAAAACCCACCTGAAGAGTTTAAAATCAAAAGCCTATTTTTAACTGTCTTTCTTTCTTCTCGCTAGGGATGCTTTCGGAAAGGAAGAGAGAGAGAGTGAAGTGTAACACTATCTATTAAATTGTCTCCAATTGAATATTGAATCTAAAATTTACGATACATATTTGCAATTTTTCATTTTCTTTCTATAGTTGCACATCGATTTTAACTACATATGTAAAAAAAAAAAAAAAAAACAATTTAAATAGTTTGGTAATAGTATTCAAATATTATATTTATATTGTGGGAAAGACAATTTTTATACTAATATCATAACTGCAAACTGTGATGTTTTTATACCATGATTACATCTTCTTGAAAACTTTTGAGTTAAAAGTGAATAAAACTAATTAACTTGTTTTCATATATATCTGTAAAAAAACTTAGTTGCAAGATGCATGATCAGATCATTTTTAATTAAATCCTTTCAGAGTAGTCAATATTTTGTTAAAAAATGGATTCTGCTGTATTTTTGCGAGTTTATTTTCTATATATTCAATATTTTTCACTTGTACGGACATGATTAATTAGTTAGCAATAATGTGTGTGATGTGCATACAAAAACTAAATATATAAAATATCTTATTTTTGATGAAAATTAAAAAAAACGAATTGGTGTGGAGTTAAATCTAAGTATACCAGCATTTCAAAGTATTCACAAAGAATTTGAAATAAAATCTGACTTGTATAAAACCTCAAAAATGTAAGAATAAAATTATTTACTATTAAATATTTATATAATGTTATGAATTAAAAAAAGTTTTCTTACTTATTATTATTATAAATATTAAAAGAGTATACAAAATTTAAGAATCTGAGAGATTTTTCTAAATTTATTTTTAAAATTGAGTTAGGTTACGATAAAAAAACTGTTTTGGAGCCTTATGTTCGTAGGCTTACAGCTCCCAATCACAAAGATTTTTAAATTGAAATCTAACAAAAATTGATGGATTGATGATTTTGAAAAACTGGTTGAAAATCAATACGATGGATTCTAAATGAAAAAAGATAAACAAAGAGTTTGTTGACAAATAAAGTGTAAATTAGGGCGTCAGGAAACAAAGAAGAGAAAAAAATTAGAGCCTATTAATTTGTTTCAAAAAAGAAATTGCTGCTTCAATTTTCGCTAGAGGATTCGTAGATAAATCAAATATCCGAAAAGAGAAGATCTTCGATATTAAGTTTTTCTCTTAAAGAATTTCTTGCTTGATCATATCGAGGACACGATAGCATTTTATGATCCTTAGTTTCTCTTTCTCTACAAGAGCATTTATCCGTTGAAGAAAGTCCGAAACTATGAAATAAAACATTTGTCAGAAAAGATCTGGTTCTAACTCTAGTTAATTAACTTCTTCAAGGCGTGAATTAATATAATTGCTGTGAATTTTCGTGATAGAAGACATGTGCGAAAAATTTGAGACATATTTACTTTTATTTCATTTATTATTATAATATAATTGATAAAAAAATTCTTATCTTGAGGATAAAGTTTTCAGACGGAATCAAGCACATATTTTTATTAATAGCAGGTTTTGCGAGAGCATCTACTTTTTCATTTCCAGCAATTCTGGAATAACCTTTTATCCAAATTAACTGAAAAGGTACGCAAATCTTAATAGCATTTACTAAAGCTAATCCGATGTGTTGAATGATGGTTGGGGAAGAGGTTGAGACAGTTTTCAAACTGCTTAGACAGGATAAAAAGTCTGATAATATGACATAGTTGGAAGGAGAAGTACAAAATTTTTCACCGCCAGATATAAAGCAAAAACCTCTGCTGTAAAAACAAAATTTATACTATTGACTTGCCCAGAGACAACGGAGTTATTTCTGCTATAATGTACAGCGATTCCTAGTTTATTGCATATATTTATTTTTAAATGTGAGGATATTTTATAACAGCATAATAGTACATAGCTCAAGATAAACTTATAATTAATGTTTAAGGTTAAAAATTAATACTGCTTGTGAAAATTTAAACTAAAGTAAAACTAAACGTAGATATAATTAAGTAGTAATATGTCGATGTAATTAAAAGAAAATTTTATTGTTGGCTTAAGAAAGACATTGGTCTTAAGATTTAAAAAGGGTTGTTTATAAATATTGCAAATGTTATAATTTAAAATTCTATTAAATAATTCAATTTTTTAAAAACTTAAATCATCCTTGCACATTTAAACTAACCATAAAATGGATACTTTGTCTAGACTTTTTCATTTCGCTTTTATTTGTTCTCTTGTCAACATGTTAATTGCTAGAATCAATAGAAAACGGCTTCTGAAACCGATGATTTGGTCTTTATATAAGAAATCGTTTTATTAACAAAATAAACTTCGATAATATTCTCAGATATTCGATGGTGTACTTCGCTTTGTTTGAGTCAGCTCGAAGAATGAAATTTGAAAGCAGGCAGCAAATTCGTTGACAAATCGGATTACGACGAAGTCTCAATAAGGTGTGACGTATATGGAACGTTAGCTGACGTCATGGATATTTTAAAGTGATGAAAATTGTAATAAAGTGGCGTAATCATAATCTCAACTGAAATACTATATGGTTAATAATAAAAAATATGAACAAAGAAAAATTTTTAATGTTGGCGTAAGCAAGGCATTAGTCTTAAGATTTAAATGTTTTTCAAATATTGCAATAATTATTTAAGAATTCTAGGATAAGCAAAAAGGTAAAAACTTAGGGAACAAGTTCAGTATCCCCATACACTGATTTCTCGCCAAATCTGGTAACCGTTGTTTACGTTGTAGTGTTGCTGATTACAGCTTTTGTTTTCATTGTTTTGTTGCCAAATTTAGTTTTTGTTACTATTTTTATTTTTTTGTTGCCAGATTCCGTATTTCTCGTGTTTTAAATAATTTTTACGCTATAAATGTGCTTTTTTTAGTGGCAATAGCTTAATTAGTTTCACTTCTAGAACTTTCCAGAAATTTCTTTACGAATTGTTCTACGTTTTAATTGCTAGTCATTTTAATTTCTTTTACATTAGCTAACGGAATTAGTGGATTTCCCGCTCTTGTGTTTCGTTGTCTCCAGTGTCCAACCATCGTAAATTTTTCTTTTTTACTATTTCTTTTTCATTATTATTTTTATTTGGTTTAATTTTAATATAAATTTTTTTATTAAATGATATATTATATTTTATGTATTTAAAACCGTTAAATATTCTTTTTTCCTTAGTTCGTTTTCTTAACTTATTATCATCTTTTTATTGTTTTAATTACTTTATTTTTTGTTTTAATTTAAAATGTCTCATATTCAAAATGTTGTTGAAAAATATCAACAAATTATTTTACCAAAAATTAAAGATAATAATGATGGATTATTGCTCAGGATTCCAAATTATTAATTAATTTAGGATTCCCAAATATAAATTAATTTTTAACGGAAATTGGATTTGGAGAAGGTGTAATTATTTTATTTAAATTCTATTGCTCACATGTATTTTTTTTATTGTATTCTTGTTTCATTTTTATTTACTTAAAATGTGTATATATTTAAAAATATTTTATTCATGTTTTTTTTTAAATTTAAAAATGTATATACTTGAAAAATAAGTTTTTGCATGCTTTTTTAAATTTTATAAAGTGTATATATTTAGAAAAATATTTTTGCATGCTTTTTTTTTGTAAAATTAGAAAATTATTTTTACTGAAATGTGACACTGGTGACAAACGAATAAAATGTCGAAATAAATATACCAATTGGCATGTCAGCTTAACTTCATATCAAGTAAGTCCATTATTTATATTTATTTCTCTTTTTAAATTTTCTGAAATACTTATTTTTCGATCGAATTTAGGGAAATTTCCTGTTTAAATAAACGCGCGCCTAGCTTGGCAACTTGGCGACAAAAAATTCGCCGCGTCGCCAAGTGTATGGGGATACTGAACTTGTTCCCATAACCTAAGAAATCTAGCATTCGGAACAAGTTCAGTATCCCCATACACTGATTTCTCGCCAAATCTGGTAACCGTTGTTTACGTTGTAGTGTTGCTGATTTTAGCTTTTGTTTTTATTATAGTGTTGCCAAATTTAGTTTTTGTTACTATTTTTATTTTTTCCTTGCCAGATTCCGTTGTTCTCGTGTTTTAAATAATTTTTACGTTATATATGTGCTTTTTTTAGTGGCAATAGCTATTTTAGTTTCACTTCGAGAACTTTCCAGAACTTTCTTTGCTAATTGTTCTACGTTTTAATTGCTAGTCATTTTAATTTCGTTCACTTTTGCTGCTGGAATCGGTGAATTTCTCGCTGTTGTGTTTCGTTGTCGCCAGTGTCCAAACATCGTAAACTTTTCTTTTTTACTATTTCTTTTTCATTATTATTTTTATTTGGTTTAATTTTAATATATACTTTTTTATTAAATGATATATTTTATTTTATGTATTTAAAACCGTTAAATATTCTTTTTTCCTTATTTTATTTTCTTAATTTTTTATCATCTTTTTATTGTTTTAATTACTTTATTTTTTGTATTAATTTAAAATGTCTCATATTCAAAATGTTGTTGAAAAATATCAACAAGTTATTTTAGCAAAAATTAAAGATAATAATAATGGATTATTGCTCAGGATTCCAAATTATTAATTAATTTAGGATTCACAAATATTAATTTTTAACGGAAATTGTATTTGGAGAAAGTGTAATTATTTTATTTAAATTCTATTGCTTACATGTATTTCTTTATTGTATTCGTGTTTCATTTTTATTTACGTAAAATGAATATATACTTAAAAAATATTTTATTCATGTTTTTTTTTTTAATTTAAAAAATGTATATATTTGAAAAATAAGTTTTTGCATGCTATTTTTTTAATTTTATAAAGTGTATATATTTAGAAAAATACTTTTGCATGTTTTCTTTTGTAAAATTAGATAATTATTTTTACTGAAATGTGACACTGGTGAAAAACGAATAAGTTGAAATAAATCGGCATGTCAGCTTAACTTCATATCAAGTAAGTCCATTATTTATATTTATTTCCCTTTTTAAATTTTCTGAAATGCATATTTTTCGATAGAACTTCGTTCCCGTTTTAATAAACGCGCGCCTAGCTTGGCGACTTGGCAGCAAAAAAATTCACCGCGTCGCCAAGTTTATGGGGATATTGAACTTGTTCCTAGCATTCTTACATAGAGCTCCATAAGCGTAATTTGCAATAAAAATAATCAAATTCGGAACAAGTTCAGTAACCCCATACACTGATTTCTCGCCAAATCTGGTAACCGTTGTTTACTTTGTAGTGTTGCCGATTTTAGCTTTTGTTTTTATTATAGTGTTGCCAAATTTAGTTTTTGTTACTATTTTTATTTTTTCGTTGCCAGATTCCGTTTTTCTCGTGTTTTAAATAATTTTTACGTTATATATGTGCTTTGTTTTAGTGGCAATAGCTTTTTTAGTTTCACTTCGAGAACTTTCCAGAACTTTCTTTGCTAATTGTTCTACGTTTTAATTGCTAGTCATTTTAATTTCATTTACTTTTGCTGATGGAATCAGTGGATTTCCCGCTCTTGTGTTTCGTTGTCTCCATTGTCCAATTATCGTAAGTTTTTTTCTACTATTTCTTTTATATTATTTACTTTTATTTGGTTTAATTTTAACATATATTTTTTATTAAATAATATATTTTATTTTATATATTTAAAATCTTTAAATAATTTTTTCCTTATTTCGTTTTCTTAATTTATTATCATCTTTTTATTGTTTTAATTACGTTATTAATTTTTTTAATTAATAATGTCTCATGTTAAAAATATTGTCGAAAAATATCAACAAATTCTATTAGCTAAAATTAAAGATAATAATGATGGATTTTTGCCAAGGATTCCACATTATTAATTAATTTAGGATTCGCAAATATTAATTTTTTAACGGAAATTTGATTTGGAGAAGGTGTAATTATTTTATTTAATTTCTATTGCTTACATGAATTTTTTGTTGTATTCTGTTTCATTTTTTATTTACTTAAAATGTGTATATATTTAAAAAATATTTTATTCATGTTTTTTTTTTAAATTTTAAAAAATGTTTATATTTAAAAAATAAGTTTTTGCATGCTTTTTTTAAATTTTATAAAGTATATACATTTAAAAAATATTTTCGCATGCTTTTTTTATAAAATTAGATAATTCTTTTTACTGAAATGTGACACTGGTGACAAACGAACAAAATGTCGAAATAAACCATTCACAAGTCATTCATACAAGGAAGGGACAAGGACAGGATAGATAGAGAGAGAAAGTACATCCATTCCCGAACCGGGATTCGAACCCAGGACCTGCTTATCCGCAGTCAGGCACACTGACCACTAGAGAAGATGGGCGGCTCTTTTGTAATTTTGTTATGGATTATTTTTCTATTTTTATGAAACGCATTTATATTATAGCAGTCATCACAGTCATTAGTAACGTATAATTGTATATTCAGTCAAAAATCCATAGTCTACCCTATAAACAGGTACTTTTAGCATGCTATGTACTAAGGAAGTTGGACTCCGCACCAAAATGTGGTTCAGTTGGAAAAGTGAAGCAGAACACTCTATAATGCCAGCCTTGTTGGCACACGACAACAACAACAATTGTAAAGAAGAGCTTTTTCTTAATGTTTTATAATTTTATTTGTGATTCATAATTTTATTAATAGATTATTTTTGTAATTTGTTATTTGAATTTTGTTTAAAAGGTTTCATTATTTTTAAAGGAGAGAAATAAATTGTTATTTAAATTTCGTTAAAAATGATTAAATATTTAACATAAAAATAATTTAACTCGTGTAAGCTGCGACAAAAATTAAAATTATTTTTCAGATAAAAATAAATAGAAACGATTACAAGCATTTTATTCAAAATATACATGAAAAATTAAATTTTTTAATGACAAATTTTGAAAAGAAATTTTATAAAAGCAAATTTTAAAGTATGATTTTGCCAAACAAAGATAATTTCTCAAGAAAAGATTTTCTTTGTTCTAGCAAATTATAAAATAGTCTTCTCTTTTGATTTCCTAACTATAATTTTCTTTGACTCGTTAATTTTCTCAGAGGTGATCCGGAGTTGAAGAAACAGTGATTAGAGAAATAAAAATGTGCGTTTATCTTAAGAGAGAATAATGCTTCTTTTATAAGTCTCTTTCCCATTTAGTTTTTTTCTTTGCTTTTAAAAATATTCAAATTGAAAAGATTTCAGCATGAGCTTCTTCACAAGCAGGTTTTTAACTTTTTTTTTAAAGTTTTGAAATCATTAATCTTTAAAGGAAAGATTTGTCGTAAAGAAGGTTAAATATATATTTTTTATATTTTAAATCGATAGAACCGAAAAGTATTATTTTAATTTATTATTTAAAATGGAACTTTAAATGACTCTAAAATTTAATTTACTTTATTTGGTGAGCGTGATATTTTTATATTTATTTCATAATGAAATGTCTTGTGTGATCTATTCTATTATTAAATACTTAATAATTTTATATACTTCCAACTCTGGTTTTACAAATTCATTTATAAATTCAAAGAAGAAACATATTTAAGAAAAATATTTTAACTTTTTTAATAACAGATTAAAATATTTTTGTGTTATGTTTTAACAGAAATATTTCTGTAATATTAGCGAAGAGCATTAAATTGTACTCATTTTATATATGGGCAAATGGATTAAAACATTTCAAATTTTATTTTCTGAAAAAAGTGCATTTTAATATTATATTTATTGATCTGTAAAAAAATAAAAGAAAAGATTGTACTCAGTCCAGTTAGATTATCATCTAGAATTACATTTTTGAAGGAAACCCTGAAGAAAGTCATGTAACACATCTTTAACGCCCTCTTTTAATTGTCTAGATCATGGGTTCCCAAACTTTTTTTCTCGTGGACCACTTTCAAAGTTTTACTATTTTCGCTAGACCCCCTGATGCTGCATTTCTACTGTATTTCCAAAACTCCTTAAAAATATCACCCTAAATTGGGGGTGTTAAGAGAAAAAAAAAGTAGCACATTTTCTTGTCTTATTTATTAAAATAATACTATGTGTATACAAAATTATAAACATTTATTATTACAATCAACAATTGACAAAAAATCAACAATGAGCTCTGAAATGTAAATCAACAATAAAAGATCGGCATACTTTTAATGAGACGGCACAGAGCAGCACTTTACAAGTCTCGACATGTGGTGTACACTTATACTATTATCAATTGTTCTATTCAATTCTGTGTTTGAACTGAATCTCGAATATTTTTGAGTACCTACCTAGTGAATGATGCTACCTGCCTACGTTGATAGGTAAATACAAGCCAAAATTTTTGTTCTTTATTATGAAAACCAGAAAATTTTTCGTGGACTTCCACTTACAGCTTGTGAACCCCTGTTTTCTTTTCACATCTAGGTGGACCCCCGTGTGGTTTCCTATGGACCCCTGGGGGTCCACCTGGACCACTTTGGGAACCTATGGTCTAGATATTACATTGAAGACATGTTACTTTGGAGACATGTACTCGTAAAGCTCTTTGAACTCATTTCAGATAAAAGTACTTTAAAGAATACTGTGAGATATATAAAATTTATGCTCCAACCTTTTTATTTATATGAATGTTAAATACATTATATAACTAGTTGAAATGAGTCAGAAATAAACTTACTACTTTTCATTTCAAATCATGGTCATACCAATAATATATAATTAGTCTCCTATTCCAGTGTGGTATTCTGAACTCTTTTATGTTGTTTTGGTTCTTGTTGATCTTTTGCAACTAAAACCACTCATTGAATCATGATGAATAGGTTTACTTAAATAATTGCATAATTTAATAATAAAATCAATAAATGATTATTAGAAGTTTATTTTTGCATATGAATATTTTATTCTCTTAAAAATTTTATTTAAAATATATAATTGTATTTCCACCATATAGCATATTTCAAACATTATTATCAGTTTACAATTAAACATAGGTTTAATGTCTTATATCGGAAACATTTATCATAAAAATTATCTTCACAAATAACCCAATGTTTTTAAATTTTCACTTTGATTTAAAATGTGCTGCCAAAATATAAAAATGCTTTCTTTTTTTAATCTTAAAAATTTCAGAAAGAGGATTCAGTAGCTAAGATAAAAAAAATCAGGTATATTTGAAAATGTTAATAATTGAATTTTATAAAAAAAAATTGGAAAATTGAAACCTTCTACATAGTAGATGATATCCCGTTCAGGAAATTGAATTTGTTGATAGGATAGAATTATATTACTGAAAGAATTAGTTCTCTGTGATGAAAAAACAATATGTCTTTGGTTTTCTAGTACTTCTTCGTTATATTTGCTTCGTTGAAGTTCTTTTAGATAGTATTATATACATTCATCTATCTGAATATTACTTGTATTATAAGTAAATTCAGTGTTTACAAACAATACGTTATCTACCTTATATATTTGATGATTTTAAAATATATAAAATTTAAGTTATGAATGTTCAAGTAAGACGGATAATTTGAAATATTTAACATGAACTTATGAAATGATAGAACATGTATACAATAAAACTCCTTTCATTATACAAAATACACTGAAATAGATTACTTTAATCGTTCCCATAACATTGTGATATATATAGGCTAACATCTGAAAACTAATGCAAAGCGTTTTTTATTCAATTTTTGTTTTTAATTTTTTTACAAAAATTGACATATTTTCACTATTTCAAAGAATTGCTTAATTTTGTCTCACAGCGTTAGACTTTCTGGAAAGATTTTTCTTAAACGAAGGAAAGATTTCACATATCAAAATTGAAGAAAATCACAAAACGGTGTTTTTAATGTAATATTACTTGGGTTACTTAAAAATAACTTGAAAACAAATCAGAATAAGGCATGCATTAATGTTATCTTTAAAAATGTTGATATTTAGCTTTAAATTTTGGAACTTGAATCAATTTGTTTGGTTCGGAATTTTTAAATATCGTTTTTGTTTATAGGTTTCTTCTAGCTATATTTATATATTTTTACTATTTCAAATAATTCCACAGCTTTATCAGCTTTATCTCATAAAGAAACATATTTGTAAGTAGTTTGCTTTTGAATTTAGCAAAACAAATTATAAATTATATTAAATATATAATACCAAAACTCTGCTGAAAAATTCTACTGTCATTGTTTAATCTTCAAGAACAAAGTTTTAAGGAGTTAATCACATTAAATATTCCTAATAAAATTATAGGCTAAAATAAATAGTCACAAAAATTTAATAAATAAATTATTTATTATTTTTAATATTGATCATCCTTTTATAAATAATAAGTTGATAAAATAAAACTTAAAAAAATAAATATGAATAAGAAAATTACCAAAACAAATTATACAATATCAAATTTAAAACTAAATCAGCAGATTACGAGGGAACATTTAATAGAATATTTCACAGCATCTTGTAAATTTATTCAAAAAATGAGGACACATCTCCTTTAATTCTGTACTGGAAATGTATTTACTCATTTTTTGTTTGATTACATAATATTTCTAAAAATAGATGCATGTAACTGATATTAGTAAATATATGTGGAAATAAAAGTATAAATATTTATACGGGGGACGATTGAATCATGGAAAATAGAAAGGCTCTAAAAAATGTAAAAGTGCATTGTGTCAGAAATACGCAATTTGACCTGGATATCATTAAGTAGTTTTTAAATAGAAACAAGACGCTTAATTATAAGATGTTGCAATTTCTTTATCTTTCATACATTATCTCGTAACTATTACAATAATGTTGTACATTTTTTATTATGTTCATAGTTATAGTTAATGTATACAGAAATCCGAGGTTTCTCTAAATTGCTCAAGACAAAAGTATGTTTATCAGATGGGCAGAAGAGGAAAAAACTCAAAGGATTTGAAAAACAAGGTTTTAAATCTTTGAACTATTTTTGCATATTCACTGTAGAAAAACTCATTTTTTCTTAAAACAATTTGTTATTTTAAGCAAAATAATCAGTATAATCTCATAAATAGTTTATTTTAAGAGGCTTTAAATAATTTAAATCCAGGTTGATAGAAAAGTGTAGAAAATTCAATATATCTTTTAAGAAGATAGATAATCAAAGAAATAATCATTTAAAAAAGAATGAGACTATATTAGGTATGATTTTGTAATTCTTTATCACAAATAATTTAAGTTTAATCCAATTTTTTTATTCATTTAAGTTTAACACAAGTTTACGAAAACTTTATAGCTGTTTAAAACAATTAGTTTTTTTTAATTATTCATATTTTGTGGAATAATAAAAATGAATTATAAGCAATAAAAAGAAATCATCATACGGTTAATAAAAAATAGCGAAATTTGTAAGCAACTGTTGTTCAATAAATCGTTCAAGAATTTAATTTACAGTATTGTTCTTGCATTGGTATCATAACTTGATTTCTAATGATGATGATTTTTCATTTTACAGAGACATGCTATTTTAGGTAAAGAAACAAATTTTAGCTTTACTTAAGCTATCTATAAAGGTGACAAATTAATCTAAGTTTTACATTCTTTATAAGAAATGCATTTGTAAAAAGTAAGAGAAAAATATGAAATGCTTAATTGAAAATTTTAACAGTAAGATAACAGTAGTATCATTTAATAATAATTTGATAAAAGTAGTTATTGAATACCGATTTAAATAATTATGCGGAATAAATAAAATACTAATAATATTTGTTAACTGAGAGAAATGCTCTTTAATTTAAATCCAATTTATACAAACATTCCATAAAATCACTAATAAAAGTGAAATCACGGCAAAGAGAATTCTAAGCGAATTTTGGCTAGGTTTTTGCAAATAATTCACAACATTCATAATAGAGAAAAAGTTTATTCAATGAAATATTCTTTCCGATAGCAAAATAATCTTTGTGAAAAAAATGAAAATGTTTTTAAATACTAATGATAAAAGATGCAACATTTCATTCTTAAGATAAAATGTTATGGATTCAAATAATTAAAATATGTTCAAAAAAACTGTGAAGAAGAAGAATTAAATAATGTTTTGTCCCATATGTTTGAAATGTATATCATAATCATGTAATATTTGAAAATTGCTTGTTTTAGATCAAAAATCGCTTTAATTTATTTCATAAGCAAGTATAAGGGACTTATTAATTCTTTACTATTAATTTAAAAATGAGAACAAAAAACATTTTAATCTCAAATTGTTTCAGCATATTTTTTATCCTTTAAAATTAAGGTTAATAAAATCTTATTAGTTATTAGTAACGTAAATAAGTAAAATTTATATAAAATCCTTATATATTTACAAATCATTTTTAATGTAAAAAAATCATTTTAAAATATTTTTTTAACAAAAATAGAATAATTTTATTGACTGTAAGCATTTTAATAATTGACAAATATTAAAAATGCTTACAGAAATAAATCAGTGTATATAAAAAAAGATTTATGCATTTCCAAATGAGGAATACTTAAATGTATTTAAGAGCGAATTTCTAATTTATTATATTTAAAAAGTAGTGACAAAGCAATGTATTTACTATTTAGTTAATGTATAATAAAAGAAAAAAATATCTTACTTTTTAATGCTTACAATTTCGTAGCAACTTCAAAGCCTTAAGCATTGTCATTTCACGCCTATTATTCTTGGCGATGACAAGAAACACAAGACACAATTAAAATAAAACACCTTAAGACAAATGGTTTCTATTAAACTACTCGACAATCTTGCATTCTAAGCACAATAGCGTTTATAGCTTGGAGCTTGACAAAACTGTCTCTTAATTAAATGCTTTTGAAACAAAGTATTTGGTAATGGCGATTAATATAAGTTTCGCAACTAAGTAATAACATTAATTTCATGTTTAGTTACAAAACTGTACTGTTGAAAGGAATATTTAACACAGATTGATGAGGTGGTTATCCATCTACCTGTCAACTAATCATCAGATCTATAATTTTTCAGTTGAACTTCAGTTGAAAAAAACAGTCGCAAATGTTTATTTTCCTTTAGAAATGCTAATATTAATTGCCATGGAAACTGATGCATTTTTTAACTAAATAATTAAGCTCTGAGTTGGAAATATATTTTACAGATATTATTTTACAAAATTTTAAGTTGGTAATATTTTAATTATAACACCTGTTTAGAAATATTGATCATATAGTAATTTTATTAAATTTTGACTTATTAAATAATTCTCAAATTTAAAAAAATTTGAGAATTATTTTAATCAAATTAATTATTAAGATTGAATTTTTTACCTGTGCTTTACATTGTTTCATTTAAATAGATAGACTTAGTTTATTCCTCTATATAATGAGAAAGAGTTTATACGTTTTCGATCATAAATTTTATTATATGTAATTGAAAAAAATTAATATAAGAGAAAACATTGTGTTAGTACTTATTTATTACATGATAGGCATAAATATGATTGTTATCGTTGTTTCAAGATACCCTTATATATGTATAAAAATATCAATAAATTATCGCTTATATATAACAGAAGTATTGAGAATACTAAAAAATATCGCAAGTATAAAATTTAACTCATAATTTCTTACATTTTAACATTTATTAATTTTAAAAGGATAAATACTGATTGAAATTTTTATTTCAGTTGCATTCTTTATCAATTTTATAAACTTTTGATCGATTGAAAGTATTTTGATAGTTATTAAGAAATTTACTGAATGTCATTTTAATAGTCAGATCTATTACTACCCCTATTTATTTATTTACTTGTCTAATTTTTGTATTGTAGTATTTAGAAAAGTTGTCTATGATCATTTCAACAAAAATGTTTTAGGAAATTATTTGCATAAAATATGTGCAATTGTTTGTAGCTATTATTTTACGCTTATGAGTTATACAAATATATTTTTCAAATATACAAATTTTCTTCATTCAATGGTTTATGAATGAAGAAAATTAAATTATTTGATGATTTTAAATGAAGTGTTTTTACTTTATTTAATTATATTTTTCTCGGCAAAATTTGAATAAGAGAGAGAATTTTTTGACTCTAAGTTGTGTTAATGATTAAAAGTTTAATCAGTTCTAGTATTTTTAAATGCTGCCCTATTTCTGAGTTAGCTTCTGAAATATCTGCCATATGGAATTTGTCTCAAGTTAAAATGTTACATAAGTTAAATTTAAAAATTGGAAAAAATTATAATGAATTTTTTATTGGATATATAGCATATTTTTATCACTTTATAAAATGCTCATCATAAAAACCTGAAGTAATAGTATCTCTAATAAACTCTATAAAGTAATAGTATAATCTAAAGTAATAGTGACTAACCTAAACCTAAACCTAAAGTAATAGTGACTAAAATCAACTTTTTAGTCACTAACAGTAATATGGAAATAGAATCTTTTATGATAAATAAACATATGACATATTGACATGTGTAATTTATTCATATAAGAGTACAATACAAATTGCATTTTAAAAATATTGCATATTTGCTGAGATTTCATTGATGGAATAAATGATATCTACGTAAATAATTTTTAAAAAAAGTTTAGATAAAAGTTAATTGTTTCAGATGCATGTATATATTGACAATTTGTCGCATTTTATGAAATATTTATTTATAAAATTTTAATCTAAATTATTTTACGATTCTAAATTAGATTTGCTATTCACATTGCAAAATTGCCTTCAAAACAAATCAAGACTTATAATCAAGTTCACGAAATGCATATATTTTGACATTCAAACAGTTTTTTCCCCATAAACCATCATCTTATCTTCGTTTAAAATTATTTCTGACTCGAATACAAATAGATTTCTCCATTTTTCATTTCATGATTACGATCACGTGATTACAAATATCTACAAGATAACCGAAATATAATTACGCATGCCCAGTGTCGTTCAACTCCAGTACATAGAGTGTGTGTAGGGGTCCCACCATAACAACAAGATGCAGGCGTAAACAACGATGACGTCAGTGAATCATCTATCACAACACATATTAATCTGTTTTTCACTGGCTCCTGGGATTCCCACCTCCTCGGGGATAATCTTCCTTGGGAAAGTTTCCACAGCCTGCTTCCGAATTCACTCGAACCCACCAAAGCCTCGCCCATTTTGCTGAAGGCCAGGGTGGGATAATCCAAACATGTTTTTTATTCCGACATTCGTTGTTTATTATCGAATAATGACCACTTTTGATTGATAGGATCACGATGTTATCTTTCCACCTTTATGGTATCACGTGTCAGTTTTTGGTGAGCTTAGTGTGCATAAAAAACTAATTGTAATTGTTCAACCATTATTATTGGAGGTATACACATATATAAGGCAATAAAAACAATACTAAAAATACAGTATCAAAAAAATGCCATACCAAAAAACATATATATAACAGGAAATCTAACCAGCGCAAAAGCAGCTAAAGAGAGATTTGCCAGTATAAATGAGATAAAACATGAAAAACAATAAAATTAGTAAGACAAAATTTTGAAAATCACTGAATATATACAATACAAAGCATAGGAACCACGTCCTTTATCAGGAGGGAGATGGTCAGCTATGCAAAATAAACACTCTTTTCTGACATGCACCAAGGGCAAATATGTAAAGATCTTCGAGCAATTCCCCCAAAAGGGTGCTTGTATTAAAATAAAGAAGCAGAAAGATTTTTATTTCAAAAATTAAAGTAATATATATATATGTATATATATATATATATATCATCAAAGAAAATTAAACAAATTAACAGTAGAAAGAACAACAGATATAATTTCAAAGTACAAACAACAGCAAATCACAATCCATTTAAATATTAATTGTATTGTATTGTATATTTTCAGTGATTTTAAAATTTGTCTTAGTTGTAATTTTATTGTTTTTCATGTTTTATCTAATATATATATATATATATATGATACCTCTGGGGATGGCAGGCCAAGCATTGGGGGTGTTCTGCTTGGTCCCTGCTTCAAAATCACGAAGATTCCATCCGGCTGCTTCAATCTTCCTTGGTTGAGCTCAACTCAGCTCTAGGTTCAGGGAATCATGCTAGTGCCACAATAACATGTAGATGCAACGTATGCAGATAAATTTGAAAATTTATTATTTTCATATTATTTTAATATCATCTTAAAATATATTACTGATTCTCTGAACACATGGATAATCAAAAATAATAAACCAACTATTGAATTTGTTGATTGTCATAAAATTAATAATATTTTATAACGTACGACTTCAAAGATCTATTCACCAGTATCCCACTTGATAAACCTTTTGATGTTATCATGTTTTATGTCAATGATTTTGGTTGCTTATTAAATATTAATTTAAATTTTTGGAAAAATCTCTTCACATTTTGCAAATACAATAGTTACATTCCTTATAGAAAAAAATTAAATTTACAGGTTAATTGTATCCCTTTGGGTTCTAAATTTTCAAGTCCTTTATCAAATTTATTTTTATATTTTTACGTAAAATCTTTTGTTACTCAGATGATTTTGACTAGACATTTACTGATGATTTCTTTTAATTTTTTAGAATTTGATAAAATTTACTGAAACATCTATCTGGAATAATTAAAATTAATTAAAACAAGTAAAGATAGCTTAAAAAATCGATTTTTAAATATTTTGAATAAAGTAATAGAAAATTATACATATGCAGACAACAACGATAAAACTAATAATTTTATTTTTAAAGTAAATATATTAAATTTTTGAAATTCCATTTTGAATATTTCTAATAAATTTAATAAAAATATAACTTTTAATCAATAAAATTAAGCTTATAATATTTGAAATAATTTTAATAACATCAATAAACAAATTAAAAGATTGGAAAGCATTTTAATTAACAATAATATTCCAATTATTTTACTAAGCACTATTTGGCTAGTAGAGCATTGCTTATAAGAATGAAGTAAGGCGTAGAGTTACTAACTACAGAAGGGTAACTCAAGTCTTAAAGGTTTTTATAAGAAGCTTGAGAGATGCCAATAATGTTTAACACTTAGTTTTTCAATTTATGTATTTGGTCAACACTTTACGTACTTTTTTGCAGTTTCGCATGTTTGGAATTTCGTATTTTATTTTGGCAACTATAAATTTAATAATTTATTTTGATAACTATTAACTTGTTATTTTATCTTGGCGATTATGAATTGGTTCATTGTATATTTATTCTTGTATTATTATCATCAATTTCAAATATATTTTGCTATGGTTTCGAGGTGTAATGGCTTTATTTAGACATCAGTCACGGGTCTTTGGAGAAAAGCCATACTTTCTGCCAATGTCGCCAACGAAGACTGGCCATATTAGTGCTTCATTTCATTTGTTTTTATCTGTTTTTTTCCATTCTCCTTTTATTCCATATATCTATTTAAATGATTTAAATTTTATACTTTGTATTTTAAATTTCATTGTCTATTGGTAGTATGCTTTATCTGTTTATTATATGCAAATAGTTTTGTCTTATCATTTTATTTCACTTATTCAAATATACTTAAAAAATATTATATATATATATATATACGTATATATATATATATATATATATATATATATATATATATATATGCATTCCATTGTCTTATATATTAATTTTATTTATAATTTTTTTTAGAATTTAAACTGTTTAATTTATCATAGTACTTTAATTACATTTTGTGAAAAATTCAATTTTTTTATAATAAAATAATATGAGATATATTTATTAGAAAATTTGATATTAATATTTATCATATTTATCACACATTTCGTATCAGTTACCAAACATAATGTGATACATTTGAATATTTTATGATAAATGTAGCGTTAGTTATTGAGACAAATTTTAACTGAATATTTTTTGCTAAACACGAGAATTTATAACATGAAATTTTCGACATACAGTGTTGCATTTATATTTCACAAATTTTCATTTGATTTATCACAATTCAGATGAAATTATTTTTTCTACACCTTATAAAAAGAGAACAATAACTTAGTACATTTTTACATTAGTATGATAAACTCATGACTTTTTTTTAAACGTTATAATTAATACGATGAAAGGAAAATATAACTCAATTTTCTTTATTTCACTTAAATAAAAAAGTACAGATTAAAGAGAAATGTTAATACAGATTAAGAGAAAAACACATTCATAGAAAACTGTCAAATTTAATCTGTTAATCCTTTCATCTGTTTAGATTTCATTCATGAATGATTGATCAAGTATTTATAGATGTGAAATAAAAACTAACGAAGTAAATATTTGAATAAAAACAGATCATAGATGCCGTATAATTCAGGATGTCAAATTCTGAATTTTTTTTGGCGATGAAGAAATGTTCCCAAGATGATGTATTGTGACGTGCGCGATGACGTAAATACTATGGTTGCTAGAATAGAATTTTCTGCATAATTCTTATAGGTCTCCATATCTATGACGTAATAAAAACTAGGTTGCCAGATATATAAGAAAATCCGCTAAAAATATCACCAAACTTAGAATTAGGCATCCTGGATTACATGGCATCTATGCCAAGAACAATTTACCTTGTGCGATTTTCCTTCAAAGAAACTCAATTCTTTCAAAATAATTACTATTTCAAATTAATGAAAAATTCTCTAAATAGAGTGCTACATAAATTAAAAATTATCAGCAAAATTTATTCATGCAACAAATTAATATTTAAAAATTATAATTGCAATAAAATGTGTTCGATTATTCAAAGAACAGCATTTATATAAATAGAAGTTTACATTTTATAACAAGAAATGATGTGAATAAGGTGTCAATAAAATGATATGAAATTTTGACTGACATTACGTCAAACAAATTTCGAATGAATTAGCATCTCATTATCGGGAGACTAAGTTGCTTATACACACTTAAGTCATCATATAATTATTTATTTTCGTTTACATTGATGTTAAGAAAGAAATTTATATTAATACAGTTATTAAATTTTATAATAACAGTAACTATCTATTTAATATTCAAATGAATAATGTCCTTATACATTTTTATCTTCAGCGGAAAAATTTTATAGCTATAAAATACTGACATTTATTTTGTACAAAAAATAAATAATAATGCATATTCAAATAATTTTAAATTTTTAACACTTTATAATATAAGTATTATTACTTAGATAAAAATGAATTCGAATTGGATAAAATCATATGGAGAATCAGAGTTATGCAACATTTGTGTTTAAAAGCATTATAGTTTAAAAAAAGCTTTTAAAACTTTTTTTTTAAGAAAGAGATGCTATTAAATGAAATAAAATAATTTTGATAAATTCTATTCACGGCACATGCATCAAAATAATTTCTTATATAATTTATATAAATTGTAACTGAAACAGCATAGTAGATGACCCAAAAGTTTTTGTAAGACTTTTACCATCTAAAACATTTTGATTTTTGGGAAGGAGTGTTTCCTTCGTTGTGAGCCAAATTCAGGTTATTAAAAAATTCAGAAAGCTCATAATGCCATGGAGAAAACAAAAAAATGTATATTTATTACAGAAATTTCCATTGAAAACAGCGTAATTATTCCATGTAAAATGTATATTCATGTATACATTTTACAATATATACTCAGGAATAAATTTTACGTAAAAAGTATAATTATATTTTCGAGATCATTAGTTTTCCTAACTCGTTGTAATTAAATTTTAAAGCAATTTATTGCGAATTGTAATATTAAAAAATTTTATTTTAATATTGCAACTCACAATAAGCTAAATTAAAATTGGATCACAAAAAGCTATAAAAAGTCATGAACTTGAAAATGCATGATTACTCATTTTCAGTTTTTGTCACGAATATTTTTGAAAATGATATAAAAAAAGATATTCTTGTAAGCAAATATACGAAATGGAATATATACAAAACATTATACTGAAATCAATATTAAACTCCCAGTAAAATGTTAATGGATATAAGAGATTTAAGACACTTTATTGTAAATTACATAGAGTAACGTATTAGTTATAAAGCTACACGTTATAAAATAACATATTATTTAACTATAATAACATGTTATTAAGTATTGTGTTATTTAGCAACGATGAAAAATAATTGTTATTTTTGAAATTCTGGAATTCTTGTATTTTTTATGTTAAGTATTACTAAAGCTCAATTGATAAATGCTTCCCAGTTATTGAAAAAAAACTTATTTGACAGTGATCCAGAAAAAAAATTTTTTCCCAATGTACGCTAAACCTAAACCCATCTTCTCACTTTACAATTAGTGTGATGTGAAATTCGGAAGAATTATATCAGATCAAGTATACATTTAACGTACGAAGTATTTACCTTGTCTAAATCAAGACGCTAAGGTGCTAAAATAGAGCAAATTAGAAACCTTTTAACTAGTGAGGAGCTCTACTTTATAAAAAACCTTATGAACGTTAAGATTTCAGTCTTAAGGTCAATATTTTTCGTAATTTAAAATTATGCAGGTATAATATCTTTATTTATTTATTTATTTTTATTTATTTATGTTAAGCATTTTCGAAGTCTGATTCTTTCGTATCAATTGAAATTCAAAAAACTATTTCCATTTTATTATAGCAATACGTAATTTATGTATTGCATCATCTCTATAATCAAACATCATAAACATAATAATGCTTTAATTTTCAAGCACAAATAAATACGCAAATATTTTCACCAGTTTATTTATTTCATCATTTTGGAAATCCATAACATTTTAAAACTACGAAATAATTTTATTTGAACTTATTAACACTTTAAATTCAAAATAAATTAATCTTAGAAAACTGACCGAGTTGATAATACTTTTTCTGAATTATTTTAAAAAAAATGTTTGCTGAATTGTGTTAAATGAGAGAAATTTACTCAGCTTCTTTTTTTTCAAAATAAGTAATGTGATTACATTTTACACAAGTACACTATTGGATTCTTCCCAAAATAATTGGGGAAGAAGATGCAATAAAAATCTTTGAAGATAATTGCGCTTTTTTTATTTTATTAATTTTTTTAGAGAAAGGGAATTCGCTGCGCAAGGCGATGAAAGTTAAGATAGAAAGAGTGACGGCCTAGAAAAGGGCGTCCGGTTTCGTTCCGGTTTATCAGGTCCAGCGGAGGTCCCGAATCAAACGAAGGTCACTTCTCCGAAACTAGGCCGATCTCTTTCCTCGAGTACGTCAACAACTTTTCATTTTCTTTCAGTGAGATCATATGCTGTGAATGTCTGACCAGCCGATGTCATCAGATGAGCGAGCAAAGAGAGAGAGAGAGAGAATAGTATTATTTTCATTTTTTTTTGAGTTCATTTTTTCTTGGAGTTTATTGCAGTGCGAATTACCGTGCTTGAATTAAGAGCGGAAAAAAATAACAGAAAATAAAGGAGAGTTACCTAAACAATCTTTTGAGTAATGTTTATCAAGATTATCCGCAACCTTGCAAGGATTTCCTTAAGGCCAGAATTTAAATTAGCTATTTATTCATGTTTAATGGTAAAGCTCTTTTTAAAAATAAATGCATAAATGAAGATTTTTTTTTCAAAACGTTGTTGTGATTTTGTATCTAATTTTAATCAGGTCTAGTCATAAATTATTCACAACCATTCGTAACTTTATGGAAACTGCATTTACATAAGCTTTTGTTATTATAAGTCTCACGAATTGTATTTAGAATGTCAAGTATCTAAACACATTAGGATTCTGGCATAATTATTTATTAACATATGTTTTTAGAGTGTAAAGCCTAAGCAATCATAATCTGAAAGATTTTTTTCAAACTTTAGATGTTAATGAATATATGTTTAATTATTCATGTAACAAGTTCATTAAACAGATATAAAAATGCAATTCTTCAGTAATAAATAATATTTATTCATTAAGTAGAATATATAAAGAATGGGTGACACTTTTATCACTTAATATGATAAAAATGTCCTGCTTATATATATAATAAGAAGATAATAGATTTATTCTTTGACTAAATCTGAGAATATATTTTTAATACGATCGAAGACCGTTAATTTTTTTAAGTTATTAATAATTTTGAAAATGGGAAACATTATGCTACATCATATACTGCATTTATCACTCACATAATTTGATGTTTGAGACATTATCACAAGCTATATATCATGTTGTATCTAAGAACCTAATACTTTGCCCGTTACGTAGTAACAGGAATAAGTGCAGAGAGAAAAGCTAAAATTATTTTCATTTATTACTATTCACATCACTTCCTAATTTTTAAATAAAAGGTAATATAAATGTGTGAATAAAAACTCAAAATATAATTACACTTATTAGATTCCTATAAATTGGGTAACAATGAAGCACGAACACACTGCTCAATGTAAAGCATAACGCCATGAAACAATGAAGGAAGTACGAAAAAAACTGATAAACAGACAGTGAAAGCATTTGTACATTTTAATTAGAAGAACATGCATTTGATGCCAAAATAAAATATGCAGGGTGATAAATAGGAATAACTCTGAAGATTATGTGAGCACAAAAAGCTTATAAAATGAGGATTAAATTAGTTTGCGGTTTTGAGGGACGAAAACCTGTACGATCTTAATCCTCCTAATCATAGATTGTTTTTTAACTGAAAGAGAAGCTAGAACAGAGCATGAATAACTACTGATTACACCAGAAAAAAAATCGATCGATAAGAGATTTAGAAACGCTGAGATCCAAATAAACAGCAAAATAGTACTTTGCAAAATTTGTCATCAGATGAATTCTGGATTGCAAGCTAAGGAACATTTTCGATAACTGCTGATTTCTCATAATGGAAGAATAATTGGTCATTGTGAAAGATTTTATGTTCATGATAAAATGAAATTGCTGATAGGTTTATATTCTGTAATGTTTCTGTTTTTACGTATCTTCATGAACTATAATATACGTATATATTCTTTAGAAAAATTTTTTTAATTATCTTTGTATAAATCTTTCCTCTGTAAAGTCATAGGTGAACCCTTGGCATCAAACTGAAAAAATGCGCCAAACCAAAATGAAATTCCAGAAATAGTTTGGTGTATCATATCTGGTGTTAAGTGTAGGGTTACCAAGATTGGCGAAAGCCATAATTATCACCAACCAACATCATTCGCGCCAAAGATGTGAACTTTGCTAGGATCCAACCCTTTCTTCATATCTTAATGAAAATAAGCAAAAAAAAAATATGCTGGTTTGACAAATGAACATACAACAACACACTTTGCATCCATTATAACTGATTTTCTCAATCATTTCCAAATAATTTGAGTCGAAAGCCCTATAGAGCAATACACATTCAGCTTATCCCGACATCATTACTCTTAGGAAACCAAATATACACTCAGGAACTATATTTCAAGTAAATCTCAGCTTTTAAAAAAATTAATGATCTTCATTTCGACCTCTTAATGCAGAGAACAGCAATTGCATATTTTTTGTACCAAATATATTTTGGAAATTTAAAAGAACTCCTTCTAAAATTTGATAAATACATATACAGAGACGAACTACTAAATAAAGAAACTGCTAAAATATACACATAACGATTATGGTATCTGAAAGCTTAGTGCAGAAAAGAAATTAAAGAGTGGGTGTAAGATCGAAGGTTATAGTATTAGATTACTTTCAAAACTACAAATATTTTCATACAAAATTGATACATTAAATATACAAATTATACATAAACATAATTTTTATTGCTTACGGCAGATATTCTCGAATCTGATATGGATGATAATCGAAATTTGAACTAAATGGTGGTGCAAATCCAAACAGCTACAGGCATAAACAATAGCAATTTCATTTTATATCATAACAATTTTTTTTTTAACTTTTAGATAGATTTGGGCATTTTAATTGGATAATTCTGAATTTACTTTTGAAAATATGTACATTTTAAGAGAGTGAATTAAACTTTTGGACTAGATTATTCTCCAAATCGAGATGGATTTCATCGAAAATGACATTTAGAAACTTACAATGGATTTTTCCTGATAGATTTCTTTTCTAATAAAAGAAAAACATCTTTTTCAGTTAATTAGTATGCATCAATAATTACAATAATATATCTCAATTTTTCAAAAAATTCCTAAACTAAAATACATATTATTCTAATCCTTATTTACATATTTAATCATTAAATTTCTCAAGTTCTTATGTCCCATCAGTGTAAATCTAATGAAGTAATTTTTACTGAAATTTCTTATAATTATTGAGTCATGGTTTTATCCATTTAAACAATGGACTTTATGGCTTCGTTTCTCAAATATATTGTTTAACTTGATTATTTTAGCAGTAGAGCTATTTAAAAGGAAATAGTTCTTTAAATGGCTAAGTGTTCATTGATATTATGTTTTAAATGTACAGTTTTACTTCAAGTATTATATACATATTTCATGATTATCTTGGCGCCAATTAATACTTTATATTAAAAGCTGTGGAAAATATCAATACGCAGCAATCTACTTGGTTCTACCTGAGCACTAGAGGGCGTTCTTTGCAATTTATGTTTATTATATAGTTTTTAGTCACTTTTTGTTTCTCTTGCGATTGTAAGAGAACAATGTTTCTCAGTTCGAGTCGATTAAATCGACCAAAAGAAATTATTTCTTCTATATTAAATATTTGTTACATTTTCAGTTGCGTATTCATTTAGAGTATCTTCGCTGGAATCAATTTAGTTTTTAGTTTCTTTTTGGTAATTCGAATAGTTTCTTCTTCTAGAGCTAAATACGAAAATTCGTAAAATTACTGCATGAAGAAATAGTTTCCTCCTAGAAAAACTTCATTTGATTCTTAGATTGCACAAAAAGTCATGTTTTCTTCAAAATAATGTCTATATGTCAAAAATGTATTCGAGGAGAGATATATTAGGGGATTTATTCCCTATTTTCAACAAAAAATAAAATTTAGTGTATTTAAATTAAGTTTTGACTTCGTTGTTATCTTTCAATTTGAATGTTTTGTTTTTCAATTCGAAATACTTATAAAAATCGAGCTTCAACTTACCAAAAAATAATAATCTGGATTTTTCAATGTTATTTTAACAATTTTTTTATACAGTTGAATTCCATTCGTCTAAGTTAACTTTAATTCTTTATTTCATACATAAAAATACTTTAAAAGCGAAATTTGCTTTTTCTCAAAGTTTATGGAATTAAAGTAATCATATTAATATTATTTCTTGGCTTTTTTAAAATAACATAGCTATTAAATATTGGACATTATAACAGTTTTATTTTGAAAATTCATTTAGTTTAATGTTAAAAAAGCAAATATCATATGTTTATTAAATACCAAATTTATTTTTATAATCAATGTAATTAATATTTTTCACGTATTAAAATAATTGGTTAGCCGATATTCCAATTGTCGTTACAGAGTTACAGATTGTGGTTAAAGAATAATATAAATTCTACACTAGTATCACAAATTAAATATGAATAATTGTTTCCCTAAATGGTTAATATTTCATAATGAAACTGTATTAAAAAGTTCTAAATTTGTAATTTTTGAAATTGATGTAGATATTTACCAAAATAAGAAAATACCATCATTTTAATAAATAAGTGGTACCCCACTTATAAATTAATTTTAATCACTTATTGTTTAATTGAAAAAAAAACAAAGGGAAACTGGAATAAAATATTTCAGGAGAAAGGAAGAGGTAAAAAAGTATGAATATATGTTTACAAAAATAATACTTTACAATCAAAAACTTGTACATTTATTCCTATTTTATATTGCTGCATTTTCGGTATAAACAATGCATTCTGCGGGTTTTTGTTTAAAAAATTTCATTAATACTATTCAGAGTTCAAATCAATTCTAAAAAAAATCTTAAAAAAATGATATATATATATATATATATATATATATATTTATGTATATATATATATATTTATGTATATATATATATATATATATATATATATATATATATATATATATATATATATATATATATATATATTTATGTATATATATATATATATATATATATATATATATATATATATATATATATATATATATATATATATATATATATATATATATATATATATATATATATATATATATATATATATATATATATATATATATATAATTTGACATTTTATCAGCAAATATTTAGGCATACTAAATTTATTCCCGTAGCACTAAATGAAATTTATATATACCCAGAATGGTACCAATAATTATTAGTTTCCAATTCTCATCTCAGAGAAATCGTAGTTTTATTTAATTTCTGAATGTTCTCTTACAACATGTAACAAAATGAAAGTATAAAACAACTTTTCGTCCGCTTAAATCATTTATGATTTAGTAACAATCCAAATAAAAATAATGCATTTATTTGGTTTCTATGACAGATGGTATAACCCAGTTACGAAATGAAGGAATTAAGTTTGCGCAAGGTTCTTTCTTATCAATGGTAAGCTTGTATCTCACTGAAAGATATTTTTGGTGAGATTGATGACAAACGATATATTGATCAAGGTTTTAAATAAATATTATTTTAACCTTTAAGTTGCTATTCAATTTCTTCCGTCTTATGAATCTTACAAATTACTATTTTATAGAAATTGTACTATAGAAAAAGAATATATTATATTGACATACCGCCGACCGATGGCTGAGTGGTTAGCGCTTCTGACTCTTGAGCTGTAGGTCCTGGGTTCGAATCCCGGTTCGGGGATGGATAATACTTTCTTTCTCTGTTCTCTCTGTGTTTCTCTATCCTTTCTTCCATGATGATGTATGAATGTGGTCCACCCTATAAACGGGTTTGTGGTGGTATGGCGTGGGCAACGCTACTCGCCTCCGTGACTTGGTTCACAGGTGCCCGCTGGGTAACGACAAATGAGTAGCAGTTTCTGGCCTTGTAGTGGCATAGGGTTCAACCCTCAAGTGCCCGCCGTTGGAAAAAAAATATTGACATACCAGTGTGAAATCAGAGTATCCAATTTTTGTAAACATAAATTTTTCTTATTCTTTATTTTTTCAGATTCTGATATCGGTTAAAACAGGAAAAATAATCTTTCTAAATAAAATAAAAATAAAAAGTAACTATATCAAAAAAGGCTAAATAACAACAGCATCTAGATTTTGTTTTGTTATCGCTTTACAGTAACATTTGCACTAAAGTGCTAATGTTAGTAATAATATCGTTATAACAACAATAAAAGAAAATAAACAATATCAGTGCTAAATTGTGTAGCTGCTAATACCTCAAAGAAAGGAAACCGTTGCCACGTACTATAAAACAATATCTAACAGTTTCGAGCAATTTTTATGTGTACTTAAAAAGATTAGAAGTTCTATATTTATATACGAGTGAAAACAAATAGTGATTCAAATTAATTGTTTACATTTGTGTGGTTTCCGAAGTTTCCGGTTTTTTATTTGCACTTTAAATCTGTCGAAAGTACATTTTAAATAAAAACAAAGCAGTTTTCTATTCTTTAATGAGTAGTCTTTTTAGAATAAGTGTATATAGGAAAATCGAAAGTGTTTGCTGAAGAGGGTAGCTTAAGAAATTTCTGGGTTCAATTAACAACAATAATACATGATCAATAAAAACCTAAGAAAAAAAGTTCAAATATATTCTTATAAAGTTTTGAAACATTTTAAAAATTTTGTATATTAAATTGTTTTACTTATTATTTAGTCCATTTTATTACTCAACACTATTAATGTTTTATTATTATTATAATTAATGGAATTTTGTAAGCTCGAAAGAAAATATATTTATATATTTCCCAAATTATATATTTTTTCCTTTTGAGGAAAACTGTTAAATATTTTCTTTAAGATAACTATGTCGAATTCTAAGAATAATATATATTTTATTTTATATAATATGTAAAATATTTTATTCTTAGAATCCAGCAAAATAATCTTAATATACAATATTTTAAGAAATCACTTATTCACGTAGTGCTTATGAAACTTATAACCTTTATCAAAACAATTATAAGGTCAGTGAAGAAATAAATCAAAACTTATTTCTATAAATTAAATAAGTATGTATAAAGTATGATTATAAATTGCACGATAAACTGTATAATCAATTTTGTGTTATGATTGAGAATTTTTTAATTTTTCTAAGTGATTATACATCAAAAGAAGATTCATATTATTTTCATATTGAGGAAGTTTAAAATATGATTTTTAAAATAATTGATTCCATTAATGGAAAATTATCACTTACTCATTATGTATGTTCTAATTTTATTCCTTTTGCTTTTTTCTATTTTAATTTTTTTTTTAATTTACTGATAACTTCAGATAAGATTAGAGGTCATTTGTATAGTAAAAAAATTAAGTATACTTATCAAATAAAACTTCATTAATACAGTTAATTTATTTTGTCGTATCAACATTTCTTGGTCTTTGTATCAGGACATGCTATTGAGGATGTTTTAAAGAATAATAAATTTTTTTTTAATGAGTTGAGTGCTTTTACTTTTTATTATTGTGATTTTATTACTGTTCAATGAAGGATAAAATTCAAAATATTCACAGAAATTTTAGATAAAAACGAGGAATTTACTCTTGTTTTAAAAAACTTACACTTATATTTTCAAAATTTAGTTTGCCGTTAAATTAGAAAAGCTTAGGCATACGGATCTAAATTATTAAAAACATTATTCTCTTTCAATAACTTTTTGCTTGATTTTGGGATCTTGGTAAATTATTCACTAAGCAACTGTTTCAATTTTAATTAAAAATCAATTTGATAATCATATTAATTTCCTATGTCTTTTAATGGATTGTTTCCCCTTATTTTCTACATTAATTTTATATTAATTTAGACAGTGTAATAACTAAAGACAAGAAAAATACGATATTTAAGATTTATGCCCAAACTTACGCACATATGGCCACACATCCACACACAAATAAAAGAAACAGAATACATTTGATTTCTTATTCCCACAGCATATCAGTCAGGCTTAAACATGATTAATTCTAGTGCAGCACGTGTGATCAAAATATTTTCCCGCTGAGTGACGCCTATTTGTCTGCTTATTGTAATTAGTTCCATTTTCATTTTCTTCTAGAAAGAAGATTCCGGAATGAATTAAAAATATTTTAAGATTCTGAGCAAGCCCGTTAAAGAAAAGCTAGAAACAAAACGAGAAAAAATCTCAAGGTTAGAAGCAAGCTGTCTTCTTCGCTTTGTTAAATTTAATTCATTATATCCTTGTTTGTCTACATCACTCTCATAATAACTGAGTAAATCTAAATTGATAAATAAGAAAGAATTTCACTTATTTAAGATCTATTTTTTTTGGAAATTAACAAACAATTGTTCATTTTTTAGCTGCAACTGTGAACTTTTGATGAATCATAGATCCTAAATTATTACTTTTAGTATTAATATATTGGTGATATGTAAAATATTGTTCTTAAGCTAATATTCAGTGATGATGTCAAAATATCCAATAGTATAAAAATTTAACTTGAAGCCAGTAAATAATGATTTATTTCCTGATTATCTATGATGTATTACTGTATTGTTAGTCAAAGTAAATTGAGATATTACAATATTTCTATAATCAATGATGTTAAAGTACTTTTTAGCACCAAAACGTTGAATTATCGTGGAATTTCATGACTTTGGAATAGCACTAATGTGTCGGATTAAGAACAAAATTGTTCTTTGGTAACAAAAAATGCAAGATTTCAGGAATAAAATATTAATCTAAGATAAACAAAATAGAACTACATATAAGTTATTTATGTTAGACAAATTTATCTTGCTGATAAAAGGTGTGCAACTTGTGCATTGAGCGATAAAGGGAAATGATCAGCTATGATTTAATTGCAAGATGAAACGTACATAAAATGTATAATTAGCCTAAAATGTTTGAGGATTATTATTAAAACCTGTGTAAATAAGCTTCTGTTGAAAAATGTATGATGACTTCGACTGCTTCACAGAAAATATTCACAATTTTCTCATAAGAAAACGTTGTATCGTGTTAAACTGTTTTTCTATACAAGTACATATATTTAATACTTCATATCTAACATATATAGGCTTAACTCACTATTCATGCATGCATATTCTAGGTATGCAGTATTGATAACAGAGAAAAAGAAGAAACATATTTCCTTTCCCCTCCAGATGCCAACTGAGGGAGTGGATCCTCTGGTGGTGCCATCTATCGGAGGAGTTTAGAGCAAAGTCGTACTTTCATCTTCGTAGTGCTTTGGTTAAAACGAAAGACGCACTCTACTGACTTAAATTCGCATAGCCGACGCCATGTCGAAGTGTCATAAGTGACAACAACAATAGATGAAACGTGTACGTATAGAGTTGTTGATAAAAAATATATGACAATAATAAAGGAGTTGTGTGTGTGCGCAGTGTAGAAATGACCTACAGGTTAAAATTCGACTAAATGCCATATTCAAGATCGGTGATCCTACCTCGAAAACTAAACGAAATTCAAGCAAACAATCAAATGCAAAGTTGTAGAGCGGAGTAATTTTTCCAATAAATGTTGCGTACAGACATAAAAATAAGATCTGACAAAGAGGATTAATTCATGCATAAGTTTTAACACTGTTACATTAATCAGTGAATTTAAAAAAAAGTGCATTACGATGCATATCATCAATATCATGTTGTTGAAGAAATGCAGATTAAGGGTCACCGGTAAGTGTGCCTTGCTACATCTAGGTACTATTTTTTATGACCATAACCATAGTTGTTGGCTTTTCTTGGTATTATATATTTATTATTGTTGTACATTTTATACATTTAGAAATAAAACTAAATTTATAAAAACGAGACATCTATAAAATAGAAAAAATAAAATAAAGTTGGATAGTAATGTATTTTTTTTAATCTTTTGTTACTATATGTTCTGAGAATGCACAAAAATGACTTAAGAAAATGAATATAATATTTTAAATGTTTTATAAAATTTTCGTATTCTTATAATGTAATGTTTCTCAAGATTTACTTGCAAGTTTAAATGAATTAAAAAGAGGCTTGTGAAATTTCTTATCAATTTTTCATCAGATATAATTTTAAATAATTTTATTTCCTTTCTTTATAATTACTAATACTTTTATTGCTTTTAAATATTTAAATAAATAATTTTTAAGTAAATTCGCATTCTAATAATAAATAGAAATTTTTTTTATCAAAAAATAGAAATAGCTTTTAATTGTTTTTACGAACAATATCATATGTAAGTATTGTTTACCGATTATTCATTTTACCCTTATTCTATTTTTAGTTTGAGGCAATTATAATAAGCCGTATGTATCATATTTTTGACAGTCCATTTTCTTATTATTTTCATTCTCTCTTTTGTATTTTAAACTACTTTAATTATTTTTATATGTATTTTGAAATATTTTGTATAATAAAGTTTACAAAATGCTGCATTTTAAGAATTTTTATCGTTAAAAAAAATCTGTACAATATCAATTTTCTGGTGTATTTTATATTTAAATATTTTTATTTTTTTCTTTATAATATTCAACAATATTTTATGTTAAGAAAACTTTTAAATTTTTCCTTAAAAAAATCGAATTTTAATATTTTTTCTTAAAAATGTATTTTAGTTTATCCTTTTTGTGCATAACAGAACCGTTTATTGCAGTAAATATTAGAAATATACCGGAAGCGATATTTTACATAAAGCTTCCGGGTTAGAAACTTAAATCAGAAAATAAGAAAGCACAAAGTTAATAACATATTTAGCATTTTTTATAAACATCATTTTGAAATAAATAATTAAAAACAAAAATAAACTCACGATTCTTTCACAAGCATTGTTAGATTATACAGGAAGATTATTAACAGGTTTATAGGATTAAGCAGAACTACTAAACGGAAAATAGGACATTTTGAAAATGATAGCGTTTGACAGTTAACTCAAGAAATAATCACTACAATCTTTGCTTCTAAATAGGCTAATTCTATCACTTTTAACTTTAATATCAACAACTATAAGAAAAATATAAATAAAAGCATTGCTTATAAACTCTTCTTATTGTAAAATAGGCGAGTTTCATTTTTATGGACTTCCTTAAAAAGTAAAAATGAAGTTTTTGCTTAAATTTGCTCATTATAATTCTTCGTCAAATATATGGGCATCTCTTAGTGTTTCCTTTCTCGTGGATATTCATGAATAAAAAAATAAAATGATGATTTTTATTAACTTAAAATTTGGATTTTAGTTATGAGGAAAATCTCAAATCCCCGAATTTTGCATATACAGTTAGTCACAAAAGTCTGCCTACGGACTAAATTTTAAATTAAAAAAAACACTTAAGGCATTGAAAAATGTATTTTAATCATTGCATTTCCCCCCTCCTATTAGCTACAATTGTCAGCTTAAATAAAAAGTAAACATAAGTGTAATACTTTTTTACATTTTTACAAAAATATTTTTTTCCAATGGCGGGCACACTTGGGTGACGAACCCTATGCCACAACAAGGCCAGAAACTGCTTCTCATTTGTCGTTACCCAGCGGGCACCTGTGAATCAAGTCACGGAGGCGAGTAGCGTTGCCCATGCCATACCACCACAAGCCCGTTTATAGGGTGGGCCACATTCATACAACTTCACAGAAGAAAGGACAGAGAAACAAAGATAGAACAGATAAGGAAAAGAAACACTCATGCCCGAACTGGGATTCAAACCCGGGACCCACAACTCAGGATTCAGGAACGTTACCCAGTCAGCAATCGGTCGGCTTTTTACAAAAATATATTTTGTCAAAAAAACTCAGAAATTCCCTCCAATGAAGTCTGCGTACACTTTCAAAAAAAGCAAAATATATAAGTTTTTTTACATTACTTCAATACTTTGTAGCGTATCCTTTATTCTTCAAAACAGCTTGCAGACGTCTGGTCATTGACTGTACTAATTTTTCAGTGTCATCCGACGTAAATTTCACCCATTCTTCCTGCAATTTATTAATTAGCTCATTCCGCTACGTAATATTGTGTTTTCGAATTCGTTTCTTCAATTTTGCCGACAAATGTTCAATTGGATTGAGGTCTGGAGACTGTGGAGGAGTACGCAACTGTCTTAGAGTGTGATAGAAGAGATATTTTTTCACAATTTTAGCTGTATGTATGGGGTCGTTGTCTTGTGGGAAAATAAAGGTATTAAAAAGGTTTAAATTTCGGGCACTGTCTCGTAGATTTTTCTTTAGAATATCAAGATATGCATACTAATGCATGACTTTATCAATAACGTGAAGATTTCCAACTCCTTTCGACGACAAACACCCCATTATCATCACACCGCCAGCTCCGTGTTTGAAAGTTGGATTTAAATTTCTCAGACTGTTCCTGTTTTTCTCCATACAATTAACTTTAAATATTGTAAATTTACTTTCATCTGACCAAATTACATTGTTCCAGAAGTTCTGCGACGAATTTAAATATGTTTTGGCAAAAGCAGTTTTTTCCCATCTATTTGTCTCGGAAATGTATGGCTTAGACATAGGTTTGCGTCTATGATAGTCGGCCTTTCGCAGTACTTTTCGTACAGTTTCAGGAGAAAATTCCTTGTTGCTAGTTAAAAAATGTCTTTTCAATGCTTGCAGCAGAAAGTTTAGGATTTTGTTTAATTCGTAAAAGAATTTTTCTTTCTTCTTTCTGCGTTAGCTTCTTCGGTCTCCCACATCTTGGTTTTACAGCAAGACTACCAGTGTCAAGATATAGTTTTGAATAAGTCTTTGCACACTAGAAAATGATTTTCCAATGGTTTTACCAATATCACGAAGAGTTTTACCTTCACCTCTCAATTTTATGATTAGTTGTCTCGTAACTAAAGGAATTTCTTTATTGGTTGTCATTTTCGTCAAAGAAAATAGAAATAACTTCCAATATAAACGGGAAATTTGCTTCGGTAGTCAATGACCTTGAAAGTGTAATCTTCTTTGCATTCTCAAGTTTAAAGGTTAGAGAAAAAATCCCCCGCCTCCTTTGCGTTGTACGCAAACTTTATTGGCTTTGATTTTTGGCCAATTATTTTTTAAAAATTAGTGTACATAAATTATTAGGTATGAAAATATTACAGTTATATAATTTCAAAGTCCTTTATTGAAACTAAATATTTAAAAAATAAAACTTTAAGAAATTATACACTTTTCGCACCTTGAATTTGGATTTGATATTACTTTTTCTTGATGTACGCAGACTTTATTGGCTAACTGTATTTAAAATAAAATAAGATTTTAAAAATTTGAATTTCGATGCATTTTTTTTAAATTCAAATTTGTTTATTTCTCAATTAAAACCTTATTTTTACCTCATATTTGTAAAAATATATTATTTCGGTATTCACAGCCAAATTCTTCATTAGGAAATTGAGTTTAATGATTGTTAAATTTTTTTTGCATCTATTAATCATAGATTGTTAATTTGTTGCACGCTTTTATGTCACAAAAATCTTGTATTCGGTAATATTTTCATAAAAATCTGCATAAAATTGATCCACAATTTTTATACAATATTTTATAAATAAATTTTGAAGCTGTTCTATTTACATTGCCTCTAATGAAAAATAATTCAAAAGTTATATTTTAAACTATATTTGTCATTTAAAATTATAATGCTTATTAAATAAAAGAAATTAATTGCTTGGTTTTAAAATTTACTTTTGAATTTTTCAATATAAATGTAAGTAATAATTTCGAAAATTTTCTTATATTTCATATTTAACTTCTTTAAGGTTTTCTTCTGTTGAGAATTTACATCTGAATTTCAATGCTCATTTATTTTTATATTTAATGCAAATGATTAAAAATATTAATGTGTTCCCGAATTTCGTATGATTTGGATCAAAATTACTACTCTGATTATTTTACAATTAGTTAAACTTTTGATATTTTATATTAAAACTTACCGAATGAAGAAAATGATAGATTTATTACACAAGCTGAAAATAGAAGACAAAATATCTTTAACAATACGTAGTTAGTTTGTTCTATTATATTTAAAATTTTTGAAATTAACAGAAAACAAGGGAATAATTTATTCGATTTTTAGATTAAAAGTAATATTATAGAAACCTAACTGTCCCATTACACTGACATAAAATGTATACATGAATATTGTGTAAATGATAACTCTATTTTTTTTGTAATTCTGTAAATGAGATTTAAAACAGAATTCTATCATTAAATTTAAGTTGGGATAATTCAGCAATTCACATTGAGGTAGATATAGTTCAATATAAAACATTCCAGCATTTCATTTTACATTACAGCCCAATAATGATATCATTATATAATTAAACATCGTCATTTTCTAGCTTTCATGCATAAATCGAATAGATGCAAGTAAGTATCTGAAAATCTCAAAATTATAATGATGGCATTGATAAATTATACACACAGAGCGGATGATTTATTTCTTGAATTTGATTATTAAGCATGCGGTCTAGTTTTAAGATAATTTTCTTATTTTCTTTACTGAGAGATGAGAAATACATATAATAGTCAGAAAAATACATTAGTAGATAATGTCATTTTAAATAATGGGTTTTTACAAATTTGCAGTACAATACAAACATTACAAAAAAGAAGCATCTGATTTGTCGTCGTGGGAGCACTTTTAACTCTTTTAGTGATTTTATCTTAATTTTAGTGCTCCATTTTTCTTTGTTTTTCACAAATACGAATCGGGCAGAGGTCATTTTTAGTTGAAGTACGCATGTAAAATGAGTTCAAAATATTTGGATTCTTTTATCTGTATAAAAGTTTTGTTGATGTGCGCCAAAAAATTTTGTTTACTTGTATACATGTTAAATATTTATATCAAGAATGTATGCGATCGATACCAGTTGAATAAAATTTAGATAATGCCTAATGTTTTAGTTTTAGTGAGTGATACTTTTTAATTTGATAATAATAAACTAACAAATATTAAAAATATTATTTCTGGAAAGAGAATGAAACTGTATTTAAATAATTGAGTAAATCATGGAAGAACTATCAAATACACATATCTTTTTCTCAAATGAAAAAATTATTGCAACCAAACTTTTAAATATGACTAAAAATTGTGAAAACGTCTACATCTGAAAAATTTAAAACCAAAACTATAATAACAAAAATTGAACTTCCGACAAGAAAATAATAAAACTAAGACAAGAAACAATAAAATTACTCGACTAAATTGTATTTTTACTTTAAATATTGATTTATATTTATTTTCATAGAATGTTGTTGTTGTTGCCACGTGGCATTATGGGGTGCGCTGTTCCACTTTTCCAACTGAACCCTATTTTGGTGTGGAGTCCGACTTCCTCATTACACACTATGCCGTAGTAAGTACCCGTTTATAGGGTAGACAACCCCATTCACAACCCATTCATACAAGGAAAAGACAAAGACAGAATAGATAGAGAGAAAATACATCCATGTCCGAACTGGGATTCAAACCCAGGACCTCCTTATCCGCAGTCAGGCACTCTGACCGCTAGACAAGTTAGGCGACACTTTCATGGATTAAATTCTAAATATGTGCATAAAAAGGAATATTTTATAAGACGATTTTCATCAACATATTTTGTAACAAATCTGTAAATAATAAAAATTACACACTTACAATTTTATAACAATTACATTTTTAATAAATTTATTGAAAATGCGATAAAATGTAAATTTTTAAATTGAATTATTACTATGCTATCATACAATTTTATCAGTGGTATCAATATTGTGAGTATTATTTTAACATTAAAAAAATGACAGGATCTCACAATTTGAAATAATATTTCATAGATGATTTTTATTTAATGGAACATTTTTTATTCAATAATATAAAAAGGTTTCTAAATTTATAATTGTCAGATAAACAAACTTATAATATTATTAGATAAAAACAAAATTATTCGTAACTAATATTTTTTAATCTACTTAAAAGTGAATCATCCCTTTAAAACAAAAATGTACAAACATATTAAGATATGAATTTTTACGTAATTTATTTACGTAATAAAGTATACTTATTTACGTAGTTATTTAACGTAAAGTAACGTAAATTACGTAAAGTTTACTTATTTACGTAATAAAGTATGAATGGTTTCCATTTAGAAAATTTATATAAGCTATTAAATACATTTGGTATAATAACTATTATTTAAATTATTTTCACGTAACACACACACACAAACCATTTGAAGATTATATAATTTATTACATAAACTACTCTGAGAAAGTTAATGGGCCATCATGTGAGTTATCACATTTATTTATGTAGAATAACCCATTATAATTACTCATCTAGAAAAAACTGAAAACAACATTAGTTTCCGGGTAAAAAATTTACCGTAACTTCAAATATTACAGATACTTGCAAGTAAAATAAAATTTGTCATATAAAACTTTTTTTGCATATTTGTATATGGATAGATATTATTTATTACAAAATACACAAAATTAAACCAAATTCCCCATTCAATATAATATTTTTATAATATAATAAAAGGCAAACAATATCATTTAAATTATTTGCAAATCCATAAGAAGAGTCGTAAAAGATAGTTTGCTAGAGATTTTAATGCCAAAAGTAGTCGATAAATTATGACAAGTATTAATAAATTATTTTAAAATTGTTTTGTCTTATTTAATTGAAAAAATAAAATACTTAAAGTTAATAATACAAACCTACTTCTAAAAGCATAAATTATGATTTCTATTTATTTTATTTTTGCCAAATTCAGAGTTGTAATCTTATTTTATTTTTTAACGCATCACGTTTGTTACTGAGAAAAACAATATAAAATAAGGAAGTGAATGCTTCTAAAAATTTAGAGAGTTATACATTTTCTTCCTTTTAAAATTTAATAATCATTTTAGTTTCTACAAAAGATATATAAATTTGAAAAATAAACAAAAAAATATATGGTATATTCGTTTTCTTTTTATCAAGATTTAGTTTCATTTGTTTCCTAAAGATATATAAAATTTTTTTGCATATAAAATGGGCAATTTAGTCTAGTATTTGCTTTTTGTGACGTTTCATGCAAGTAAGTTTTATTGTGGCCATTGTATTTATATTATATATATGTTTGTGTGTGCTAAATTCACCAATAAATGACATGAAAATAATACATGAACAGAGAGTTACAATATAAAATACAAAAATAAGATGTCACTTAATGATCGTAAGTAAATTTCCATTCAATAATTTATTTAAATAAGATTATATTAAACATGTACTCCAGTTCAGCAAATGGAACAATGCAAGAGATTTGTCACCTGTGGCAACTGACTGTTACATAACTCAAATAGTATTCAATTAAAAACCAACCCAGCAATTTTGAATTCCTTCAATATGAAGAAGATAGGTAAGTGACCTAACGCTGAAGTCAATATTTTCCGATGACTGTAATGTTATTTGATCTAATAACCTCGGCTTTTATCCTTTGTTCTTCATAAAAAATATCTAAAAGTCTTCCATGAACATGCCAAGTTTAAGAGTTCTATCCTACATAAAGTTTATTGTAGCTAACATATATGTTTTAGGTAATATGAGGATAACAAGTTTAGGAAAAAAATTATCTGAAGTCTATGAGTATTTCACAGCCAAATAAGAAATAGCTTCCTTCAAGAAAAATAAAGCATTATACAATGGTAAAAATATTCCAAATTGTCATATGAAGGGAATACAATGACTTGGACAGTCTTTTCTAGTGTCCAACTGGTTTTCGTTCCAGTACCCACATCATCATCGTTCCAGTACCCACAAGATCATCCTTGCAGTACCCACTGAATCGTCGTTCCAGTACCCACAGGATAGGTGCTTCAGTACACACTAAGTCGTCGTTCCAGTACCCACTGGATCATCATTTCAGTACCTACAGGATCATCATTCCAGTACCTACTAAATGATCATTCCAGTACCCACATGATCGGTGTTTCAATACACACTAAATCACTGTTCCAATATCCACTGGATCATCGTTCCAGTACCCACATGATTAGCATTTCAGTACACACTGAATCATCGTTCCAGTACCCACTGGATCGTCATTACAGTATCCAAAGAATCATTCTTCCAGTACCCACAGTATCGTCATTCCAGTACCCACAGGATCATCGTTCCAGTACCCACTGGATCGTCATTCCAGTACCTACTGGATCGACGTTCCAGTATATATTCTTCCAGATATTACAGACTCGCATCATATTTATTTGGTTTCGTCTAACACGATTACCGACTTCTCTGAAGGATAATTCTCAATTCCTATAGACCACTATTATTCCTCTGTAGAACTCAGAAACTTGTACAAAAGATGCTTCGATACCTTCTAGGAGGCAAAATTAAAAACCTACGCAAAAAATATCGCACGAAAAAAAAAAACAGTTGCTATATCATATTGCAAATTGTTCATCTTTCTACCTCTTCTCCCTTCATATAAAATGCCGAGCTGGCAGCCGAATGATTAGCGCTCTTGCCTTCGGTTGAACAGTTTGTGGGTTCAAATCCCACTTTGGGCATGGATGTTTGTAGTGGTTCGGAATCCACTTAGGTCCCGGTCTAATTAGCCCTCGTGTGCAAAAAATGACCGTTGAGCGACAAATAAACCAAACCCTTCATATAACGTTTGCAAGTTGAGCTATAATACCTCGTGATGTGTTATAATACTAGTAATTTACAAATTTCTTCATCGCAAACATGATGTGCAGGCTTATAAACCCAGTAGTGTTTGTATACATATAATTTGTTGTGGTACACGATGAAGTTTCAACAAATTATCTTTCAAAATCTCTTCCTAGAGGTTACTATCGAAATTTTAAAATATTAGATATAATAGAAGATCAAGATTTACAACAGTCCATACATATTTCAGTACATGTCACTTCTACATTCTCATTTAAATCTATATTCACTCGAGAGTAAAATGGTTGTAGTAGTACACAAAAATTGCATGTAAAATCATATAAATTGTGCAAGAATACCCGAAAAGAATAATCGACATCTGCTAGGAATTTTATCTTTTGCACGTGGAATCTTTGCTTTTTATATTAGAATACAGAGCTCACACACCACTATATTCGAACACCTAGTGAAACTGAAAATATTCGTGTACTGCTCAGTAGGAAATGAAGAAATAAAGCTATATTCCTTTTTACAATTAGAATGAATACACGACTCAATTAGAATACAATTAGAATACACGACTCAATTAGAATACAATTAGAATACACGACTCAATTAGAATACACGACTCACATCAGACCTTGTATGCCACACCATTGACAGCAAGAAGTCAGCTCTCAATCAGGAATTTTGAGAACATCAGCTCTCAAAACATTGCTAATTGAGAGCTAATTTCTCAATTAGCAATATTTCCTTATTCTTTTAACTTATATTTTTGAAATTTATTTGATTTGTGATAACATTTTCTTTCTATATATACATTCTAGCCGATTTTAAAATTTTTTTTGACATTTAATCTCACAATCTAAGTTTGCCAGCACTTAAAAGTAGCACAAGAAAAACAAGATATTTTGAGAAAAATATTTTAAATTTTTAATAAAAGTTCATGATATTGATTTTTCAAATTTGAAACTCATTTTTTGATAGTTTGATTGAGATTCTAATTAATAAAAAACTTGATACGTTTAGTCTTCAATGTTTACTCCAAAAATTACTATAGCAGTATTTAAAGGATTCTTATTAAACTCTTAATGACGTTATTAGTTATTCTGTGATCTTACAATCATAAAAATTTTTTTGATGACAAAATTTTGATGTTTACTTTTATCAAAGATTAGACAAATTGTAGAAAAATATAATCTAAAATGTAAGCCTTTTTTTAAAATTTTTTTCTTTGATACGATTAGAATAATGTAGCATATACTTTTGTAATTAAGAAAATATCTTTAACACTTTTTATTTTATTATTCGTAATTTCATCTTTTTTGTGACGCTTATGATACTTTTACTTAATGAAATATTCAGAATAAAAATTAATTCCGATAAAAATTCGAGAATTTTCTTAATTATAAATGGGGCAAAAATTTTACATTCAAATGTAAGTTAATTTTCATGATAGTTTTCGTAAAATTTTGAATATAAGTATGATACATAACCCCAAGAGATTTCTCGCCAAATCTTCCATCCTTTGTTTTGATTATAGTGTTTCCGGTTTTCCCTTTGGAGTTGCCAATTTGAATTTTTGCTGCTTTTTTGTTGCCAGGTTTGGTATTTTTGTCATGTTCTACATCATTTTGTGTCACATATATGATTTTTTAAGTGGCAAGAGTATTAGAATTGCTTGGCGATGAAATAATGTCTTAAAGGTCGCCAATGGGGTATATATCCTACTAGTTCCAAATTTTTAAATGGTAAATTATACTGTTGTGTTTCATTTTGTTGCTATTAAATATAGCTATGAACCCCTAATATTGGTATCAAAGTAACTGTTCACTGCAAACATGAAATAACCAATCAAGAAAGAAGAATACAGTTTTTACAAGAATATAGTTCTTTCAAGTAGAATATAGTTTTTTATATCAGGATTATATATTTTCATTTTGGAATCACTGTTGCACCAATGTATTGAAAAAGAATATAAAGTAATAAATTAATCAAAATTTGAATTATTTTATACAGTTTTATATTATTATGCATAAAAAACATTACTGAAAATATTATCTTAAATTTTATAGAAAAGAAATATTAAGCTACGTATAAAGCAGGTAAATTTAGTATTATTAACTTCATTTCCATTACAGTACACATAATAAATACTTAAATGATCAATATATATATAATTATAACAAGTCGCTTTACTTTTATTTTAATTTAACAAACTTTTAATGGAAGATTTATTTCGACCATAATAAGAACTTTTAAATTTTTCAATGAAAATAATTCATCAAATCAGAAAGAAAATGGACTTAATATTCAATAAATTAATTTGGAATACATAAAAAGTTGCTTTTATCATTTCACACTAGAAAAAGATGTTTTTAATATTTACTCCAAAGATAAAGTGACACAAAAATTAATCTAATAATATCTACGATAGATAGAGAAAGTTAAAACTAGTTATTTCGACAGTTTGTAGTCGCAGTTTTTAAACGTAGTTCACTTTTATAAAAATTTAAAAAAATAAAGTAAACGTTTTAGGTGATTCTTAAGGACGAAAAAAACGGGAGTGATCTATTTATTGACTTGTGAAATAAAATTCTATGTTATTTTTTATACGCTTACAAGGTTTGAAGTCATGAAAAATGCTTGAATATATTGCACAACAGGAAAATGGATTAGAGTTGAGAATTCACGTGCATTTTTTATCACGTGCTTTTATTGATAGATTTCTTATATTTGGGATTTTTAAAGAAATAAATAATGCACAAAAGTAAATTGGATTAGGTAGGAAAACTCAAGTGTTTTTATTGATACATTTAAAGTAGTGCTTTTTAAGGAAATAAATTCCTTTGTTGTATTTCTGCAATATTGTCTTTATATTAGAGTAACGGTAAATTCATTCATTCACATGCAAGAAATTAAAAACTTATGTATTCGACTTTCGATATCTAATGAAAACGTAAGAGTCATTTCAGTCAAGATTTTACGAAAATATATATGGTTTAGAATAAATAAATGCTATTTTACATAAATATGAATTTCACAATTACAAGAGAAAAATTAACGTTGCCATATTTTATCTTATATAGATTTATCTTATCGAAAAAATAGTTCTTAAAATCGAATGTTCGTAGAACAGAAAATTAACTGTTAGACCTTAAAAATATTTTACTACACTGCTCTCTTTATAAAGTAATATTGGAAAAAATAATTATTATGCATTATATTAAAAAACATAAACAAAACACAAGTCATAATTAAAAACAATTTCTTATTTTCATTTTACTGAGGAAATTCTAATGAAAGTAATTACTTACTTTTTTTGTGTAACAAAACTACATTTTTAAAAACACATTTTTCGATGTAGCAAAGCATTTCAATACTGTTTTCTCAAAAAATTAATCTTGTTAGCCATTTATTTGCTTTTTCTTTGCAGATTATCGCAGAAGTAATTTTCTTCATTTTTGCTATATGAAAGTTCTTTTTCATTGTCAGATATTTTCTCAATAATTGAATCATCTGCAAGCTCTTACGAACAAATTACATCTGAAACCAAATTCAAAGGGACCTGAAGTGAAATTTTTGGGAAACAGTAGCTTTTTGTCTTTCTTCAGTTAGAGTTGTTTATTTAATAACGAAAACAGTTCAGAATGAATTATAAATCGTTTTCTCAGAAGGTTTCCATATATACGTTCACAACTGCATATCACCTAAAATGTTTATTTCATCAAACAATTCCAAGACATGTTTTCAAAAACATCCAACGATATTTTCACTTGAAACTACTGATTACACACAATTGCATGCAAAGTCGGAAGTAAGAATAGGCTCGAGACATTCCAAACGGATTGCTTCAAAAAATCCGGGGTTAATGACACTTGAGGCTAACAGCTCAAAGTATTACAGACATAATCACACTAGGATTTATAAAATATGTTTTTATTTTGATTTATAATAGTTTCGGTTTTGTTATCGAAAGTACTTTTTATTCATTAGACAAATTAATTGGTACTTAATGTCCCAGTTTATAATTCACAATTTAAAGATTCTCCAATAACGTCACTTCAAATTACTTAACTATATAACAAAAAGTAACGAATTAAACGTCAGGTGATTAAAAAATAAACGTAAAGGAAAAATGAATTGGTAAAAAAAAGAGATTTTTCAAAAATTTAATTCATAAATGGGAATTATAATTATCATTGGATCTGAGCTTGTTAGGGAATAGTCAATGTTCGTAAAATTGCGAATATTCGTAAATTAAAAGTTCATAAAAACGAGAGTCTATTGTATCATACCGTTGACTGTTAGAGCGATATGTTAAAGAACATCATTTCTAAAGAATGGTAATGGGGACAGATTAATCCCGTTTGATTCGGGATAGGAATTTGAATTTCAATAATTATTATCACTATTTTTAACAAAATTCCTTTGTAAAGCGAAACTCGGCGAACCAAACATTATTGAGTTTGAAATGCTCACCTTGGAATAATTGTTGATTGTTCGATAGGTCTAAATATATGCTCCAGTTTTTATTTTAACAACTAACATTTGTGGCATATCACTATAGATTTCTAAAATCTTACCTACAAAATATTTTTGAGAGAAAATATTGATAGCTTTATAATATGGCTCACGTTATACGAATTATATTTACTAACCTTTGCAAATAAATGTTATAATACAAGAAATACAGGTTACTGTTTTTGTGATTTTTGATGCTTTTATTAGAAATCATAAAAACTTTATTAAAGTAGACAATTTTACACAGAAATTGATTTTATTTCAAGTGAAAAGCACGAAAAAAAGTAATATCTGCTTAATGCAGACATTTTAAGAAGATATTGAGTTTAAAATAATATTTTTATTATTGTGTTTTATGAATTCACTATCAGATTTATATAAATTATATATACTTACTGCAGACATTTTAAGAAGCTATTGAATTTAAAATAATATATTCGTTATTGTTTTATGAATTCACTATCAGATTTATGTTATTATAAAGATTTCAAATAGCTTTGTATTTATGGTTAAAAAAATACCAAACTAAAATGCATTAATGATTATTCATTAAATGTATTAGGACACAGACCGTGCAACAAATTCATTAATTAAACATCTTATCACTATACGTGATAAAAAAATCAATTTAATGGTGACTTTTGAACTCGTTTATAGTTGCATCACGTTTGTCGTTATTCCGATCGACAAACTAAATAAATCACTAAACAAGATAATCACAGACGAGGTAATTTTATACAACTGTAAAAAAACTAATTAGTCTTTTGAACTGGAACCCATTTCTCTATAGAGCTCCTATTCTTTTTTCTCTTTATCCTCTTAAATGCTTCCATTTAACATACTTTAAATTGTGTACATTTATTTTAATTCTAAAAAAATTAGTGTTTTAAAAAATGGTTGACTTCTTATTTGTATTTCAAATATCAGCATCAATTGATTATCTTTTCCCCTCTTGTAGAGAAACTTGAGTAATACAATGTATTCTTGTTATTATCATTGAAGGCACATATTTTAGCCAAGATTTTACTCAAAATATATTGGCAATATGGAACGTAACTCAATTCTATTATTTGAATGAATTTCTATCACTTTCTTTTGAAATAAAGCATAATTTTCGTGTAACAGTTTTCGAAATATAATAATTTTTAATTTCATTACAAATTAAAAATACATATGTAATGCAGTTAATTGAATTTAAAGAGGTCTTTAATAAATATACTTAAAAGTATCTTATACCAAAACAGATTCAATCCTGAATGTGAGTTCTCGCGTCAATCAAAATACTCAACTTAAAATTTAGATTCAATTTTTGATCACAAAGGAAGAAATGTACGGTTTACAAGGTACCAGTTTTAAATATATGGGAGTTTCTTACTACATTATATATCTGTGCTTGATAGCGTAACAAAGAATATATTTTAGCTCTTATTATATAGTTCCTATATTTCTTTATATAGTGTTGTTCGTGCTATAAAACAGTGAGATAATTACAATGATTGCAATTTTCATTGCATTTTAATCATGGCTGAATCTGTTTTGAATTAAGGTTCTTTCAAACATATTCCATTAAATACACATTGTATCTATTTAATTATGAAATAAAATATTTTTATACTATTATTTATATCTTTTAAAATCATATATATATATATATATATATATATATATATATATATATATATATATATATATATATATATATATATATATATATATCATTTTGTCTTGCTCCTTATATTTTTCTCAATTTCAATATTTTAATATCGTATGGGGCAAAAATGCTTACGAAAAATTAATTTTTGCTTTATAACTGAAAAATAAATTTCAGAAAACTGATTATAAAATTTAATATGTTAATATTAAACTCATAAATCTTATTCTCAAGAGTAATTTTCAAAACATTAAACTCATGAATATAAAAAAAGGATTCAATAAAAAGAAAGAATTTGAGTTTTGTATAAAATAAATCTTATTCTCAGATTATTACATAAATTATTTGACATAAGTTAACATTTATCATTTTAATAGTGCATCCAATGTGAGTAAGAGACTTAACAAAAAAAATCTTTGATTTATTGCTCCACTCGCCACATTTTCCACGCGACGGGCATTTGCATAAAAATGGATAATCTAAATCATAATTACCTACACGTATGAAGCTCCATTCAATTATCCTATCAGTCTTCATTTGATGTCTAAGCCTTTAGTATTCTCTCTCTCTCATTTCATAACTCAAAATTTATTAAAAGAGTAAGATCATGTATATTATTAAGCGAAAACCCAATGATGACATTAAATGCAAATTATTGTAATATTTTATTTTTTAAACTTTCGTATGATATTTATGTATCTATTATAAGATATATTAATTTATAAATTTATTTTAAATAAACCTTTCTCTATATTTATTCTGCCTTGAATTCAAGTATTTCGCATTTTTGATATACTGATATTTATTCCGATTGATATACATTCCTTTCATTGAGAAATAATGGCGTCATAACCAAATTTTTTTGACGCCATTATTCCTCAATTCAGTATTTTATTTTTTTAACTTTTGTATGATATTTATATAATTAATGGATATATTAATTAATTTATTTATTTAAAAAAAACTTTTCTATATTTATTCTGCCTTGAATTCAAGTATTTCGCATTTTTTATATACTGATATTTATTCCGATTGATATACATTCCTTTCATTGAGAAATAATGGCGTCATAGCCAAATTTTTTTGACGCCATTATTCCTCAATTCAGTATTTTATTTTTTTAACTTTCGTATGATATTTATGTAATTAATGGATATATTAATTAATTAATTTATTTTAAATAAACTTTTCTATATTTATTCTGCCTTGAATTCAAGTATTTCGTATTTTTGATATACTGATATTTATTCCGATTGATATACATTCCTTTCATTGAGAAATAATAGCGTCGTAGCCAAAATTTTTTGACGCCATTATTCCTCAATTCAGTATTTTATTTTATTGACTTTCGTATGATATTTATGTAATTAATGGATATATTAATTAATTTATTTATTTTCAATAAACTTTTCTATATTTATTTTGCCTTGAATTCAAGTATTTCGTATTTTTGATATACTGATATTTATTCCGATTGATATACATTCCTTTCATTGAGAAATAATAGCGTCGTAGCCAAAATTTTTTGACGCCATTATTCCTTAATTCAGTATTTTATTTTATTGACTTTCGTATGATATTTATGTAATTAATGGATATATTAATTAATTTATTTATTTTCAATAAACTTTTCTATATTTATTTTGCCTTGAATTCAAGTATTTCGTATTTTTGATATACTGATATTTATTCCGATTGATATACATTCCTTTCATTGAGAAATAATAGCGTCGTAGCCAAAATTTTTTGACGCCATTATTCCTCAATTCAGTATTTTATTTTATTGACTTTCGTATGATATTTATGTAATTAATGGATATATTAATTTATTTATTTATTTTCAATAAACTTTTCTATATTTATTTTGCCTTGAATTCAAGTATTTCGTATTTTTGATATACTGATATTTATTCCGATTGATATACATTCCTTTCATTGAGAAATAATAGCGTCGTAGCCAAAATTTTTTGACGCCATTATTCCTCAATTCAGTATTTTATTTTATTGACTTTCGTATGATATTTATGTAATTAATGGATATATTAATTTATTTATTTATTTTCAATAAACTTTTCTATATTTATTTTGCCTTGAATTCAAGTATTTCGTATTTTTGATATACTGATATTTATTCCGATTGATATACATTCCTTTCATTGAGAAATAATAGCGTCGTAGCCAAAATTTTTTGACGCCATTATTCCTCAATTCAGTATTTTATTTTATTGACTTTCGTATGATATTTATGTAATTAATGGATATATTAATTTATTTATTTATTTTCAATAAACTTTTCTATATTTATTTTGCCTTGAATTCAAGTATTTCGTATTTTTGATATACTGATATTTATTCCGATTGATATACATTCCTTTCATTGAGAAATAATAGCGTCGTAGCCAAAATTTTTTGACGCCATTATTCCTCAATTCAGTATTTTATTTTATTGACTTTCGTATGATATTTATGTAATTAATGGATATATTAATTTATTTATTTATTTTCAATAAACTTTTCTATATTTATTTTGCCTTGAATTCAAGTATTTCGTATTTTTGATATACTGATATTTATTCCGATTGATATACATTCCTTTCATTGAGAAATAATAGCGTCGTAGCCAAAATTTTTTGACGCCATTATTCCTCAATTCAGTATTTTATTTTATTAACTTTCGTATGATATTTATGTAATTAATGGATATATTAATTAATTTATTTATTTTCAATAAACTTTTCTATATTTATTTTGCCTTGAATTCAAGTATTTCGTATTTTTGATATACTGATATTTATTCCGATTGATATACATTCCTTTCATTGAGAAATAATAGCGTCGTAGCCAAAATTTTTTGACGCCATTATTCCTCAATTCAGTATTTTATTTTATTGACTTTCGTATGATATTTATGTAATTAATGGATATATTAATTAATTTATTTATTTTCAATAAACTTTTCTATATTTATTTTGCCTTGAATTCAAGTATTTCGTATTTTTGATATACTGATATTTATTCCGATTGATATACATTCCTTTCATTGAGAAATAATAGCGTCGTAGCCAAAATTTTTTGACGCCATTATTCCTCAATTCAGTATTTTATTTTATTGACTTTCGTATGATATTTATGTAATTAATGGATATATTAATTTATTTATTTATTTTCAATAAACTTTTCTATATTTATTTTGCCTTGAATTCAAGTATTTCGTATTTTTGATATACTGATATTTATTCCGATTGATATACATTCCTTTCATTGAGAAATAATAGCGTCGTAGCCAAAATTTTTTGACGCCATTATTCCTCAATTCAGTATTTTATTTTATTGACTTTCGTATGATATTTATGTAATTAATGGATATATTAATTTATTTATTTATTTACAATAAACTTTTCTATATTTATTCTGCCTTGAATTCAAGTATTTCGCATTTTTTATATACTGATATTTATTCCGATTGATATACATTCCTTTCATTGAGAAATAATAGCGTCGTAGCCAAAATTTTTGACGCCATTATTCCTCAATTCAGTATTTTATTTTATTGACTTTCGTATGATATTTATGTAATTAATGGATATATTAATTTATTTATTTATTTTCAATAAACTTTTCTATATTTATTTTGCCTTGAATTCAAGTATTTCGTATTTTTGATATACTGATATTTATTCCGATTGATATACATTCCTTTCATTGAAAAATAATAGCGTCGTAGCCAAAATTTTTTTGACGCCATTATTCCTCAATTCAGTATTTTATTTTATTGACTTTCGTATGATATTTATGTAATTAATGGATATATTAATTAATTAATTTATTTTCAATAAACTTTTCTATATTTATTTTGCCTTGAATTCAAGTATTTCGTATTTTTGATATACTGATATTTATTCCGATTGATATATATTCCTTTCATCGCGAAATAATAGCGTCGTAGCCAAAATTTTTTGACGCCATTATTCCTCAATTCAGTATTTTATTTTTTTAACTTTCATATGATATTTATGTAATTACTGGATATATTAATTAATTAATTTATTTTCAATAAACTTTTCTATATTTATTTTGCCTTGAATTCAAGTATTTCGTATTTTTGATGTACTGATATTTATTCCGATTGATATACATTCCTTTCATTGAGAAATAATAGCATCGTAGCCAAAATTTTTTGAAGCCATTATTCCTTAATTCAGTATTTTATTTTTTTAACTTTCGTATGATATTTATGTAATTAATGGATATATTAATTAATTTATTTATTTTCAATAAACTTTTCTATATTTATTTTGCCTTGAATTCAAGTATTTCGTATTTTTGATATACTGATATTTATTCCGATTGATATACATTCCTTTCATTGAGAAATAATAGCGTCGTAGCCAAATTTTTTTACGGCATTATTCCTCAATTCAATATTTTATTTTTTTAACTTTCGTATGATATTTATGTAATTAATGGATATATTAATTAATAAATTTATTTTAAATAAACTTTTCTATATTTATTTTGCCTTGAATTCAAGTATTTCGTATTTTTGATATACTGATATTTATTCCGATTGACATAAATTCCTTTCATTGAGAAATAATGGCGTCATAGCCAAATTTCTGGGCATTTGTAATAAAGAAATAAACACCCCTTTCTTTTCCTTTCTCTAGTAATTTTAACCTTTAAATTTTCTAAAATTTTCTATTTTTATCTTTTTGTATTAAATTGAGTTTTGTTTGTAAATTGTGATGTTTTAGAAATGAGTAATAAGGCGAAATTCTCTTTCTTCAAAGCATAATTTTTAATATTGCTTTAAAAAAGCTAACTATGTCAAATGCAAAAGCAAAAAAAATTATATCAAAGAAGCTAATGAGAATCTTTTGGAATAAAAATTAAAAAGAAGAACTCAAATTACCTAAGGCATTATTAACTTGTTTATTCCTCTTAAAATGTTCTCAATAGTTTGATGTAAATCATTTAAACTGTATTTCGGATACAAAGTAATTCCGGGTTCCATAGGTTACTCACGTGCGATCGACAAAAGATATATACCTCGCGGTTATATAACTTTTTCTTTATCATTCTTATAGCGTAATATTCTTTTTTGCCAAAACACCCTTTAAGAATAATTCATATTGCAGAAATGATTTCATTACATTTTTATTTATTTAGTTTTTACATTTTATTTAAATCATTTGTCTACTGTAATATTGTGAGATAAATTTTTGAGACTTTTAAGAATTATGTAAATATCAAATTGTGATAACCATGATGTTTAATAATGTTTTAATAATATCATAATGTTTTTTAATTACTCTTTTGCTCATTACAATAAAAAGGAAAAAAAAAAGATTTTTCACCGATTCTGTTTACAAAAATTATTTAAGTAACTTTAAGTATCTATAATTTCGGTTATATATGGTAAATTTAAGGTAATTTTGAAATATTTTGTTCTTAAAAATAAACAATCCAATCAATTATTCATAGTTTACAGCTTCATTTATTTGAATACATATTTCAAATTACATAGAGAAGGAAAGTTGGAGCAAATTCTGCTAAACTGATGCCAAATCATTTCATGTTGTTACTCAAATTGTTTCATATTTTAGTGTAAAGGTACTTTAAAATTATTTTATCCATTTAAATAGCAAAAAAATGTTATTTAAATGTTGTTGTCTTATGCCCGCTAGGTAGGCATTATGGGGTGCGTGTTGCTACACTTTGCCAACTGAACCATATTTTGGTGTGGAGTCTGAAGTCCTCAGTACACACATGCCATAGGTACTCGTTTATAGAGTAGGCAACCATTCACACAAAGAAAAGACAAAGACAGGATAGAGAGAGAAAGAAAGTACATCCTTGCCCGAACCGGGATTCAAACCTTGGACCTCCATTTCCGCAGTCAGGCACGCTGACCACTAAACATGTTGGGCGGCAGCTATTTTAATGGAAAACTTAAAAAAAAAACAATATAATGGTGACAAATATAAAACAGATATTATTTCCTTTACTGGGAAGGTCTGCTATGTATTACACGTCCTCAACCCACGAAGAGCCAAACATACAGCCGGGGGTGAATGTGATCACACTACCAATCACTGTCCGTGGTAAATGATACATCACTTTGTTAAGCTTACAGGAAACGGTGTAACGCTCCTGAGCCTCTGGGGCTCGATGTAAATAACATTACATCTTAATGATTTCAAATGACTTTTAAATTTCAAGCAAAAGTCAAGTGTTTGGGTCATCCCCTGATCTAAAAATCTCATCTGTTCGAAGAATATTACGATTAAACTTAAATTAGGTGTCTCAGAACGAAACTTTCTGATTAATTCAAGGAAGGTCAAACGAGGTCAATTAAATTAAACGAGGTCAAGGAAGGTCAATTAAATGAACAACTGTTTAAATAAATTTTATTATTTAAAATTATTTAGAAGTGGTCGAATATAAATTTTAAAATACAACATAAATATTTCTACAAAAGAATAGATTAAGTTAATAAAATGTCTATAGGTAAATTTTAAAATAAACTTATGCTGTATTCGAAATATTGTCCAGTCTTTTGTTATTTGGCTAATTATAAAAAATATTTCTCATTTATTCCACGTTTCGTTTCTATGAAATATTTCTTGGCAAGTAGATATCATTTGATAAATAAAGGATTCCAAATTATGGAAAAAAAGATTAGTTCCTCAGCGAGAAAATTTGAAATGAAGAAAATAATTATACCAAATAAATTATAAAATAATTTATATGGAATAAAAAGTCGTACTTATAAAATTGAATTTTATGAGAACATTATTCTATTTTCTTGAAGTTATTTTTTAGTTCTTTACTATATTGTTGCTATTAGTAATAGATTGTAGTAAAAAGAACAAGTTCATTTTTTGTACGCATGTGTTTCAAATTTCAGTGTCATTTATGTATATATATATATATATATATATATATATATATATATATATATATATATATATATATATATATATATATATATATATATATATATATATATATATATATATATATATATATATATAACGTTAACTAATATTATCAGATATTGCATACTAATGTAACTTTGTACTCTGAAATCTAAATAGTAAATTTTATTTGTTGTTAAATTTCTTTTTAAAGTTTCCTAAAGAAAGCAAATGTTATGTTTCTGCCTGATAGGTTTAGTTATATTATTTTATGTTTATGACTGCCTATTTTTATGGACTGAGAAGCATATTTTCTTGACTAATTATCCAAATTTGAATGTGGATATTTAAGATAGCAGTCTCACAAAACTTCAACACCTTATCAATGTGGATTAATAATGAGGCCATAAATAAGTAATTGTAACATACATTTTGAACTATTACATGTACAAAACTATTATCATAAAATTTGAAATTATTTTTATGAGTAAAAGATATAAGTGGTCATGCAAGTTTTATTTTATTTATTTATTTTTATTAAAATTTTTGGAAATTTTGCCTTTTCAGTTTGGAGCATTTAAATTTGATGTTATTACAAATAATCTCTTGAGAATGAGAATGTTATATTCTTTATTTTGAATAAAGAAATAAGAAAGTGTAGTCATTGAAAGATTTATAATATTTGTTCTTAAGCCATGACGTAAAATTTTAATCTGCTCCGTAATTAGCAATGTTTTGAAATTACTTAATGATTGTCATCCTAACCAAACACTTTAAATTCACTAAACCAGTTATTATTTTAACTGATATAACACACTTTACGTGTGATCAGTCATTATTTTAACTAAGTAAATTTAACAGAAAAATATATAGACGACGTTTAATACCACACAGGAATATAATAAATGTTTTTTATATGCAGTGAAATATCCTGCATTATTGATAAATCATAAACACAGAAATTTATACTAAATTTAAATTCACGCATTTTTTTCCTTTGTTGAAATAAAAATCATTTTTGTCTCTCTAAGCCAAAAAATTTGAATGTACGCTCGATTCATTTATTCAAACAGTGTTTTACAGTATAAAATGGAAATCATAAAATAATGTAGAATGTATAAATAATTTAATTAAATTAAAATTTTATTTGAGGTATACAAATTTAAAATATATGTTTGTAATAAATGATGTCTACTTTTTTTTAAATATTCATTAGTAGAAAGTTAGTATTCGGGAAATGAAATAATAAATTCAAAATTCTCTCAGAAAAAAATTTGAAACTGATAAGCGTCAGAACTCAAACTCAGCTGCAATAATTTCACCTGCGCGCTCCAGCTTCGCCATATCCACAGGTCTTCCCTTATCAAGCAATAGATGTCGCTCTTCTCAGAGGGACCTGCCGCAGTGATCACGTGACGCCGCAGCGCCCCCGTATTTTTACCGGGTACTTGAGGATTATCTGAAAGCAAACGCACCCCCTCCCACCTACATCGGGGCACGTTGGAAACACCCGCTTTTGACACTTGGCCCTCGAACAAACTGAATTAACCCCTCTTCCCAGCGGTGAGTTCACTTTGTTTTGATATATTCTTTATATACCTTGTTATCAATATTCAGTTTAACCATGCCCTTGGGAGATAAAGTGAAAGCTTATCGATTTTAGATGCCATTGTCACCAGAATATCGAGAATCATATTGTGTTCTTTTAATGAAAATGTCGTTCTTCGAACTGGTTCTGTTCTATTTTTTTATCAATTATATTAGAAAAAATGTAATCATCAATATCAAAAACAGCTTTTTATTTTAATTGTTTTACAAAATTATAAATTTATAAGCGCCATTTGTCAAAATGTTTTCTAGGAAAACTAGAAAAAGACTTGTTTTATTCATTTTATTTAGACACTAAATTGATTATTAACCTCGAGAATTCGAAATGGAAGTGCATAAAACATTTTCGACTTAATTTTATCTAGTATTTTGTCAAATCTCTAATAATGTACGAGAAATGTGTGTGAGATTAGAGAAATTTATATTTCTTATTCTCAAAATGTCCTTGTGGACTACAAGATACAGTATAATTTTTTTCTTCATAAAATATATTTAAAAAAAATTATATTTATTTTTCCTGTTAGTGTAAACATGAAAATTATCATGTTATTTTTCTTTATTTTTAAATTATTCGAGGGAAATGAGTTATAAATGTTGTGAAACTTTCAAAATCCCTTTAATTTTCTACACGTATTAAAATTAGATATTTTTATAAATAAATTAGATACATTTTGACATCAACTTGATTTAAAAATATAAGATATTTTGATGAAAAAAAGTTTTAGGAGATAGTTTAAAGAATTGTAATCTTTATAAATAGATTCAACCAAATCATTTAAGTAAATAAGTTGCTCTACTTTTTTATTAAAAATTATTTACTGTTTATATTTTGAGAAATTCGCTAATATAACTAATTTATTGATTTAATTAAACACTTTTTAGAATCATTTACACCAGTTTTTTTCTTTTATTTAAATTTAAAGCAAATAAGCACAGTTTTACAAAAATTCAGAAAAAAATCCATCGATAACCGAGAAACATTTATTTGTAATGAAAATTAATTTTAAAACTATTATTATAAACGTATTAAAAGAGTATCACAATTTTCTTTACTTTAATCCTATACTAACACATGTGTACTCATGATATTTCTGCATTCGCTATTAAATGTGCTCATGAAATTTAACAATCATAAAAGTTTTAAATTAAATAATATCAAATATATAAAGAAGTTTAGATAAAAATCAATAATTAATATAGGGAATGAATTAAAGAATAAAAATATTGAGATTTTAAACATCGGGAATAAGAACATACCCTTTATTTTATTTTTAGATTTTAAATAAATAAAGGTTTTATTTTCAAAAATAAATGAATAAACTAATTTTAAATCTGAAGGAATACTGAATTTGTGTTTCACTTGATTAGTTTGATGTAGGGAAGTTCATTGATAAGTCTTAAGCAGCCTTGAAAAATAAATTTATCGACTTTGAAGGAAAAAAAAAACTGAAATAATTTATTAATTCTAAGGTTGACCTTAAGCTTATAGGTGTATGAGCTACTAAGTCTAGAAGATTATCTTGTTCTCTGTAACTGCACCCTTAAAACAAAGCTTATGTGGAAAAATATACAGTACACTATGAAATATAAATTAGTGCTACATTAGAGTTTTTATAGTAAAAATGTTCACAATTAGTTATTTTTTCTTAAATTTAAGTTAGTTTTTTACTATCGTTAATTTAGAGGTCACTTTGTAGAGTTAATATTTTGGAACTGCTTCAATCTATTGAAAACAAATCCAATGATTTCAATGTTAAAATATAATGAGTTCAGTTTGTTTCTAGCTTTAAGTTTACATATTTTATTTCATACTCAAAGGCTTATTGGACTATTATTCTGAACTTCTAGAAATATCTATAAAAATTCAAAACAAACAACAACAGTCCAACAATAACAATTCAAAACAACAATAAAAGTTCAAAACAAATGGAACACAGTTCGTGTGTTCGATTTGTTTTGAACTGTTAAATTTACAATCAAAATATTCATAATTCACCTGTCAGTTTTGACTAATGTTTGATGAGATATTTATTTTAATCTGGAACATAAAATGGAAACAGTTCAGCCCAATTGTGCAATAAAATTGCTATGTGTAGTTGGATAAATATAAAAATTGCGAAATAATTTTTTTATTCTTTATTTGTATCCATAATGACAAAAACTATAATCGCTAAAAGTAAAGTTTTAGTAATGGACCAATATTTAAGAATGGGAAAGTGATATGAATATAAGGACATTCAAATATCATTGAAAATATTGTCAATCATTCTATAAAATATTGTTCATGACGTTTTAAAAAAAATTGTTCTAAGTCTTTGCAAGACTAACAGCCGGCAAATGCTTCGTTCAGTAAATAAAAATACTTATGTAATGCTGTTTAATAAAATTTTTAAAACTAAAACTAGGAAAAAATAGCCATTAAAAATTTTGATTCTCCTATCTCATACGATCCCATATATAAATTAATTTGATAGTTACTTTTAAAGAAATCATTAATCAACAGTTAAAAATAATAATTTTCTCACTCATTTTATAACTGTTTTGCTTATGATGAAAATAATAAGCTGCTTTTCATTTCTATCACCATTTAATCGCATCCATGTGTAATATTGACATTATGATAAGATAAAATATATTCATGCAAAACAACACGCTAAATTCGAAATGCTGTTAAGATGTTTCTAATGAAACTGAAAAAAGGACTTTTGCGTTCGTGTTAGGTAATTACATTTAATATTTTAAAATTCATATGGTAATCGCATTATTTTTTGCATTGTTAGATACAATGATAATTATTTTGCATTATATTTATTATCAAAGAATGCAGCGCTAATTATTTGTAAATGAATTATCAATCAATTACTTTAAAATTTTTAATTAAGTAATAGATCAATTTTAATTAAAAATTTCTATTTTTAAGCAAACATGAATGGTTTAATTTTGTTCAAGTTTTAAATTATAATTTGTTGAACACTTACAATTTTACATTTACTATTTTAATAAATGTAATACTTAATGAACATTTCTATTTCTTTGTTTTCTTTATCTAACTTCACATATGAAGAATTTAATTCACAGATTTGAATTTTTCAAATATTTTTACATTAATGCGATTTTATAAGCTCATTATTTCATAAATATATTTTCTTATATCAATGTAAAATAATAATATCTTAACACAGTTTCATTACTTCTTATTAATTATTTTAAAAGTAATTTGAGATTAAAATAAGAGTCAATTTGAGAATTAATAATTGAATGAGTAAATTAATAGTTTTAAAGATCAAGCTTTGGTACACATTACATGTTTTGCAAATATAAATTAATGAGCTCGAATTGATAAGATAATTCTTTAATGGAAATATAATCAAAAATTTGTTTTTTTCCCTGTAAATAAGCATTAATTACCTTATGTTGGCATTGATTATTTGAAGTTGAAACAAATTCTACAACTTACACTGGTTAATTTATAAGTTTATTCTTGGTTAGTTCAACTTGGTACACATGCTTTATATGTTACATCTATCTGTTGCACCATAATTTATTTAGATATACCTGTTTGAATATGATGAATATAAGATCTCTCTCTCTCTCTCTCTCTCTCTATATATATATATATATATATATATATATGTATGTGTGTGTGTGTGTGTGTGTGTGTGTGTGTGAGTATTAATTATTATTATTGCATTTTTAATGTAAATTTTTATCTGCTAAAAACTCATTCATTTGAAATTTGTGTTTATTTGAAATGTTGTGTTTTTTGAAATTTGTGTTTATTATGAAATTTATTTGAAATTCATTTATTTGAAAAAATGTTTGACATTTACATATAAATAGAAAAACATTGTAATATCATTTTAATATGAGTCATTAAAACATGTATCTGGAATAAATTATCTTAATCGCTTGTTTCTTTATAATTTTGTATCAAATATGAAACCTAATATAATGAATTTAATAACCGTTTTTTTAATCAATGTGTCAAGAATTGTTTTCTTTTTAAAAACAACTGGAGCACAAATCAAATGCATTAACTAATTTTTGGAGTGATAAAATCTTTTGAACTCGATATTGTTATGAAATGTTTGAGCTCATATGAACAAAACAAAAAGAATATCAACTAATATCAACAATTAAATGAAACAATTTTAGTTTATTGAAATTAAAACTTTTTAAATTTAAAAATCTATACAGATTTGATTTGATATTGGACATTTAATAAAGAAGTTATCTTTTCTCTTAAAATAGCGGCTTCGTTTCCATGAAGAGTCCACACCTTTTACAATGGTGATTTGTGGAAGAAAATCTGATTTTTTATAAGCATATATATGAAAAGATTATTTAATTAATTTTCTTCAGTTTGATAAGTTCATTCATTATATGTTGATTTAAGATATTCCTTTATTATTTATAATAATGCTTAATTTATTGTGTTTGATTAATTGACAGTTTTATTTCTCAAGATTATACAATTGTAAAATTTAAATATGAAACACTCTTTCTAAAAATGACTTAAGTTTCATTAAATTAATAATATTTTAAAAACTAACAAAATATCTATTCTATTTAAAATGCTTTATATTGGATAATACTGAACTTTAATAAATTTATTTCAGATATTTTTTGTTTCTTTAAAGCCTTTATTAGGGAATTTACTATTACAAAGGAATGATAATTTTGAGAATAAACTTATATTGATGAAGAAGAAAAGTTAAATTAATCTGAGAGTAGAGATATCATGATATAAAAATGTTAAGATCATAAATAAAAATGTTATGGATTTACTCTCCAAAATTTAAGCTTATTTAGGGTTCAGCTTGTTTTTCGTAGCCTCATCATTAAAAAAAATTATAATTAAAATAAAATCTAGGATCTTATCAGTGATAGTAATGTTACTTTTAGAAAATTTCTACAAAAAATATAGTTATCAAAATTATTTTTAGTACATGGATATTTATAAATGAGTGTTAGAAAATATGAAAAAATTCAAATATTAATAATATGTGCATAATCTTTGTGACTTTGCTTATACATTTTATACTACTTATTGATCTTCAATTTTGTGTTCGTAATTCCATGGTAAACATACAGAAAAATCTAACAATTTAATCAAATCAATTTATTTAAAATTAATATGCAAGCAGTAATTTGACATTGCATGACAAATCAATTTGGTAAACAATTTTCAAAAATTTCAGGATGTTAATATTTATTTTTTTCACAACAATAGGCATAATTTATTATTTTCATTTCTTAGGAAGAAATACAAAATATAAGCTATTTATTTCAAATTTGAGTTTTATATTTCTTAAATACAGTTTGTGTTTACTATATAAATGATAAATGGAGGGCCCATTCTAACTAATGTTAATTTCTTTTTAATACAGTTTAATTAATTTTTAGTTATTTTATTATTGGGACTTAAATAATTGAAACATATTCAACTGATCTCCACAAAGCAGATATTTTAAGTAACTAAAAATAGTTGTAAGGGGGTATGATATTTTTAAAATGGAATTTTTATAAATATTTTACTGAGGAAACATCAGTATCATAAATACAAAGTGTAAGTAAATAATCACTAAAAATAAATTTTTTACTAATAAAAACAATACTTTGAAGCCAATTACTATTAATAATCAAAAACTATTAACTAATTTTTTTTTGCTAAAAGTTCAACTTAGAATTTTATATTTTTTGAAATTCTAAGAAACGTATTCACATTTAAAAATAAAATTTTAAGAATTGGAAAATTTCGAACTACATAATCCTTTGACCTTTAAAATAGGAATCTAGGACAAATTAAACGATATATCTCACTGCAACAATATTTATATGTTTGTATTTATTTTTAAACTACACTTTTATATTTTTATTTTGAAACAATATTTATATTAATTATTTGTGATAAACTATATAAGATATAAACAGCAATAATATTTGTGTAACTAAGTTTCACAACAAGCAAAATAAATAAATAAATAAAGGATTTAATCACTTTAAATTATTTGTCATATAACAAAGATATATATATATATATAATGTTGTTCCAATAAATTTTCCTCTTTTCGATTGTTTTTAGAAAGCTTTTAATCTACCCGAAATTGGATAAATTAATGATAAAACTACACGTGTACTAGTATTTTTGAAAATGATCCTTTATAATTTTATTTTTCTAAAGGGCAAAAATATCTGGAGTTTGGAGTTTTCCTGCTAAGGAAAAACAAAGTAAATTTTTAGAGTTTGCCAGTAAACCTACATATTTTAGAGTTCACTAGTGAAATTATAAAAATCAGGCTTAGAAAAATTAAACTAAAGGGCAATTGTACTATAGTTCATAAAAAGATTTACAACTCCTATAATTACCTAATAAAAACTCATTAAATATCAGAAAATATGTGACATCTATTCTCAGTTCACTAGTACACCCTGTAAAAAAAGTATTGTTGTTGTTGCACTAGCATGCTTCCCAGTACATAAACCTGAGTTGAGGTCTACCAGTTAGAGAGAAGCAGCCGGGTGGAGTCTTCGTGATTTTGAAGCAGGGACCAAGCAGAAGACCCTCAATACTTGGCCTGCCACCTTCAGAGGTATCATTTCACTTGGAGGACATTGCGACCGCGCCCGGTTTTAACGTGCCCCAGTAAAAAGTATAGTGCTCATCAAAAATTACAAGAAAATTTAATACCATTATTAAATAAGCAAATCAAAAAACAAAATTAATGTAAATATATTCTAGAGTTATGTATCAATGAAAAAAAATGATGAATTATCATTACTTTTCTTCATTTAATTTTGATTGCTAATAAGGATACAGTTTTTACAAAATGAGCCATTTATATTGCTACAAATATAATTGAAAATCATATTAAGCGTTTGAATTTATGGAACTATAAGAGGTTTGTAACATTTACTAAAATGTATCATTAATTTTTAATATCCCTACACAGAAGCGCCTTATAGAGATTTATATATATGAATCTATGATATTTGTCTTAATTTAGAGCCAACTTAACCATCTTCATAGAAAGTATATTACTGCTGTATTTATAATATATATGTATATATATATATACATATATATATATATATATATATATAAAGTCAATTCATGTACTTAAGATGTTTTGGCTAATGATTTTACTGTAAATATTTGAATGTGCGCACTAAATTCTCTATCAGTGTTAAATGATATTAAATATTTATTTTATATTTTTCTTTTTTAGAATAAAAATGAACAGATAATTCCATTCAGAGAAAAAAGGAAGTACCACCATGTTTGAAGGCGTAGTTGCTTATGCCCTCAATAAATACCTTGGAAGATTTGTTGAAGATTTGGATAGCGAACAGCTCAATGTTGGCATATTTAGTGGTCAGTCAAATATTTTTTATTTTTATTTTACTGTAAATGAATTTATAAAATGGATAATTTTATATTTAAATATTTCAATGTGTAGCAAAATAACACTTTCTGTAATAAAAGTAAATAATACTCGGCTGTAAGTGAAACGGGTGAAAACTTTATTGTGTGTGTGTGAGAAAAGCGTGATTCAAGTAATACCTAAATTGCTGCAATTGTGATAAAAATGCGGAAATTCACCCTACGGGTTTCATAACCTTAAACAGACTCTCATTCAATAGTTACATATTTTGTTTCTGTAGTCCTTCTAACCCAATTTTTCTCTCCACTAACAAACTATTACTAAACTATCTTAACTTACTTTTCCTTTCTTTCTTCATTGGATCATCATTCAATCACGTTTAAGCATCTTATTGAGTGGAATGGATTAAAACGTGAAAATTATGTAAATTCAGTGATTTGTCAAGACTCGGGTCGGTACAAAATGATAAGAAGGCTTTGTGTTTTGTTATTGATCAATTAATTTTCAACACCAAAATTGAGGTTGTATTCTAATGAGTTGTTTTAATATTTTGTTTTATGGTAAATCTGAATGCTACTTGAGAATTTATGTAAAAAAATGTAATTACAATTTCTAACTTTATGTATTATAATTATTGTGTTCTTTTAAATATTTGCTTTGATCAAAATAGCATTTTATGATCAATAAATTCCTGTTTAATTAAAACGCGCAACACATATCTTTTTCTATTTCCCTACTCTCAATTATTTGTATGCAAATAATTGATTTTAAAATATAGGCAATGATTTGAGTACATATACTAAATATATTTGATTCAAAGGTATTTGTAAATTATATTATGATATTCCTTAAATTATATTACTAGTGATTGTAATAAAGTTCGTGAAATTACTTATAAACCCATCTAGAAGTCTTTTATTCAAAATAAATCGTATAATTAAAAAAACTAAACAAAACTGCAAATCTTAATTTAAAAAATCTACGAAATTATTTTTTTCACTTCAAATAAAACCATTCAAAATCATTCAAATTATCCTGTATCAATTTGGACGGTCTTGGTTGGTTTTACTTTAATAAAAATATGAACTTATAGTTTTATTCATTTTTTATAAAAGAAATATTTTTCTTAAAGAAATACTAAATATTTTTGTGCACTCATTACTTACTTTATACTTACTAACTATACGTATCTAAACAAAATTATGTAATTTCTCGTTCATGTGTATTAACAGTCATGGACAATATTGTAAATATTATTAATTATTATTTTTATTTAAAAAATGTCACCAGAAAAGTTAATTGAAATTGAAATTAATTTTCGACTAAGATATTTTATTGAAATGATCTATATATAATTTTCATAAAAATATTTATTCAATCTAAGATTATTTTATTGTAAAACATGGTATGATTTAATTGCTAAGAGATTAAACTAAATAAAATCTTCAATCAATATACATCAATATAATACTTCATTAATAGTTAAAAAAATTTTTATGAAAGACATGGAGTATTTTAAAACATATATTTGCTTACATCGAATGGCATTAAAACTTTTAATAAACGACACATTCTTGCATTGCGAGTTAAAAACTCGTGAGCATTAAAATTCATAAAATGATCGCATAAGTAAAACACGTCATGTATTTAATACTCGGCAACAAAATAAATTTTTAAATAAATAAATAAATTTGATCAAAAAAGAAAATTGAGTGAAAAAAGAATAAGAAGTCATGTTCCTACCATAATAAGAAGAATTGTATCAGAACTCTCAAGGCAGGCCTGGTCTCTTCTTTCGCCCGTCTTTATTCAGAAGTCAGAAGAAAATTAAGGCCTTTCTGCGATTATGAAAGACGAGCTGGCTAGGCGGCCTTCGAAATTGGATTTTACAAAAACTATATCCAGTTTGCGCGTCTCATCCCTTCAAGGACACCTGTATGGTTGGTTATACGATACTGAGAGTTAACGTATTTTGATTGTTTAAAAATAACGGGTAGAAAATAGAAACTTGGGGCTTTCTAATATTGTTATTTAATGTAGAAAATAGAACCGAAACACCTGCTTCTCGGAAAATTTAATGAAGATAAGAATATTTCGGAACTAATTTCCAGCTGCTCTTTTTGCGAGAATTATTAAATTTCTGCTTCTTAATTTTTAGAGCGTTTCATTTTGTAGTGTATTTTATAGTAATTTTCATTGAAGCAGCCGGAGTATAATAAATATTTTACTCAAAAATGGGACGACACACTTATACACACATACATGTATTGACATTATCGAATTGTTCTGTTTGTAAACATTCTTATAGTCTCGAACTCAGAGTGTTCTTCTTACTTTCGTTTTTAAGAATACTGCATTCTCCCACACTTAAATTACGTAGTCCGATAGATAACGTGGTGGTTGTCGTATTCTTGCTGATCTTTGAATAGGAGGACTTCGTTCAGCACCTGAACCATTAGGAACATCAGATACTGGCTTACCGTTATTCTTCGCAATTCGAACTTCTGATGGCATGGGGTCGAAATGATTTCCAGAAGGGATCGATTTCCTCGGATAAATGACATCAGGCTTTGTGGAAAATGTAACTCTTGGAATTTTAGGAACTTCACTTTTACTCAATTGATTTATGTGTCTTTTTATAGTTTTCCCGTCATCGAGTTTAATTGAATAGTGTAATTTACCAGTTCGTTGTTTAACGATGTCAAATTTCCATGATAGCTTATTGTTGGCATAGGTACGTGAATGTACACGATCTCCCAAACTTAAAATTCTATGATTTGGAATAGTGGGTGAAGTATATGTGTATTTGAATCCCTTAGTTAGTGGACGTAATAAATCTAGTTTAATTCGAATTTGGCATCCAAGATACAATTATGAAGGAGATTTTCCGGATTGTAATGGAGTTGCTCGTTAACGAAATAAAATTTCTCTTACCTTCTCTGGTATTGAGTTCTTTTCATTGGACATTGACATTAATTTCGGTTTAAGGGTTTTTACATTACGTTCAGCTAACCCGTTAGTTGCAGGATGACCTGGAACTAATGTCTTATGAATAATTCCATTTTCCTTACAAAATTCTGTAAATTCGGTACATGTAAATATAGATGCCTTGTCAGATACAAGGACATGAGACAATCTATGCACACTGAAAATATCCTTTAATAATCGTATTATTGAAATAGCTGATGGAGAGCTTTGTTGAATTTTAACTTCAGGCCATTTTGATCTTGCATCCATTACTATCAAAAAATTATATCCCAAAAAAAGGCCAGCGTAGTCAATATGTATTCGTTCAAAATTTGATGATGGTTATTCCCAATGATTTGATATTTTTTCAGGATTATCTTTTACTTCTGCACAACTTCTACATTCTCGAACTAATTGCTCTATATCTCAATCGATATTTTTCCAATAACAATATCTTCCTGCTAGATTCTTCACTTTGACTTCGAACAGAATGTGTGTGATGAAGTTCTTTTAATATCTCTGTTCGAAGTTTTTCACGAATGTACACTCGATGTCGGTTAAAAATTACTCCATCTTGTAATGAATATTCATAATTATATTTGCTACCTAATAAAAGTTCTTGTTTTAAAACTGACAATTCTGGATCCTCCTCTGTCTCTTTAGAAATTGTCTCAAACGTAATGGAAGAAGTTGTAATTTGGTTAACAGTCTGGCAGTGAATAATATCATCGTCTTGTAAGATATTTGGATCCTTAAGTTTTAGTGATGCTCTTGAGAGATAATCGACATTCTGATTTTCTTCACTTTTTCATTGTTGGAATTTATAATTATATTCACCAAGAAATGCTGCATATCTTAGTAATCGGGATTATGTCATAGAAGGTATTTTACTATCATGATGAAAAATTCTATATGACGGGCGGTTATCAGTTATTAGTGTAAATTCTCTACCATAGATGTAGTTATGAAATTTTTGAATTGTAAATTTGATGGCTAATGCTTCACGATCTAGTTGACTGTAATTTTCTTCAGAAATTGTTAGGGATCTAGATGTAAAGGCTGCTGGTTTCTCGATACCATTTACTATGTGGGATAAAACTCCAGCGATGCCTGTTAGGCTGGCGTCACAAGCAACAACAATTGGTAAATTTGGATTGTATGGCATCAAAACCCTATCGCTAGAAATCTCATTTTTAATTGAACGAAAGCAGATTCACAGTTAGAAGACCAGTGGAATTTTTTATTTTTCTTTAGAAATTGTCTTAAAGGATAAGTCAGAGATGATGCATTTGGGAGAAATTTAGAATAATAGGTAACCATTCCTAATAAACGTTTCAATTTTTCGATATTTTTCGGTCGCGGAGCATGAATAATGGCTTCTGTTTTCTTTGGACATTTTGATATTTCGTTTTGTTGGATTACATAGCCTAAATATGAAATTTTGTTTTTGAAAAAAATGACATTTTGAACTATTTTCATGCATATTGAATTTTTGAAGACGTCTCAAGCATTTGATCAGATGATCATGGCATTCTGAAAAAGTTTTTCCATATACTATAATATCGTCAAAGTATATAGATACACCTGGTAGACCCATTAATATTTGATCTTATATTCTGTGGAATTCACTAGGAGCAGATTTGATGCCAAAAGATAAACGATTTATTTGATAAGTTCCTTGATGTGTAGATATAGTTTGAACTACTAAATAAAATCATTCAATTATTGTGTAGCACAAGAAAAAATGACTCGGATTCATCAATCAAGAGGTAGGCAAATTTCACGCATCACAACATTTAATTTATACAACTATATACACATTTCCAAAACACAATATACTTAATTTGTAGCATAATTAATTATATAACACAATACTTTTCTCATATGTAACATAATATTATTATTGTACGTAGCATTAATCATTTTTGTAGCAATTTAATATTTTTGTAGCAGACTGGTCATAACAAGACCTTTCTAGTCGGTGGTTCTTCTCACACTGACTTACCGCGCCACCTACTGGCGTAAAACAGATCGGAGAGAGCATTCTTCACACTCCCCACCTGATAATTTTACAAATTATCACACCTTTCTGAAATGATACTAAGAAAACAACATTATAACATTTACAATTATTAACAATTATAGAAAAATCAATAATTCAAAAATCACAAAACAATGAAAACAAACAAAAAAGGACGTTATATAAAGTTCACAGTTTTTTTCTCTTGAGTCTTATGAGTCTGGAAACTCGAGTGGATACAAGAGTTGGACTGGTCTACGGAATTCTCCGTTTTCAGTCTTTACCACACACGAACGCACCAGTCCATCACACCCCTTCATCACTTCCGTAATTCGACCCAAAGTCCATAAGAATTTTGACTTTGTTTTTCCTTCTAAGAGCACTATATCGTTCACTTGTAAATTTTTATTGCTGACAGGTGTTCCCAAATAATGAGAATTTCTCAAATCAAGGAGGTATTGGTTTTTCCATTTTATCCAAATTTGGCTGATAAGTCTTGTTTGATATTGCTTGCGCTTAACTAGGGATTGTTTTGTGGAATTAACACCCATAAGTTCTGCAAAATTACACGGATATTGAAGTTTTTGTCCAGAGAGCAGAAAATGAGCAGGCGTTAAAGGTTCAGGTTCGTGGACATCATTATACACATAGGTGAGTGGACGATGGTTCAACACATTTTCCACTTCTGCAAGGACCGTCATAAACTCCTCAAAATCAAGTTGAGCTCTGCCTAGAATCTTTCTCAAAGGTTGCTTGATACTTCTCATTAAACGCTCATAGAAGCCTCCCCACCATGGCGCAAGTGCGACTATGAATTTCCATTCTATACCCTCAGAAGCTATGAAATTCTTGAATTCTGTATCTTTAATTATATTGAAAAAATATTGCAAGTCCTTGTTAGCACGTTTGAAAGTAGTAGCATTATCAGAATAAAATACGCGTGTGTTTCCCCGCCTACTGAAAAATCTTCGTATTGCTAACATAAATTTGTTTGTCGACAAATCAGAAACTAATTCGAGGTGCACAGCCCTTGTGACTGCACATGTGAAAAGCGCAATATACGATTTTTTAGTTTCTTTCTCCCATTTTATATACACTGGTCCTGTGAAGTCCACACCCGTTACGCTAAATGGAGGAGCTTCAGCTATACGATCCTTCGGCAACTGTGCTGTCATTTGTTTCGCCGGTTTAGCAACACTTTTCTTGCAAATCAAACATCTATTAATTATTTTCCGCACGAGTTGTCGTCCCTTAGGAATCCAAAATTTTTGTCGCAAAATTGTCAACGTTGCGGCAACTCCTACATGTAACGCTTTACGATGTTCACGTAGCACAAGTAATTCGGTAAATCTGGAATTATTGGGAAGTAATATCGGATGTTTTTCTTCTATCATAAAATCGGCTTCGCTTAGCCTTCCCTTAATTCGTAGAATGCCATTTTCATCTAAAACCGGAGCTAAACATAAAATATTAGAACTCGTTGATACATCTTTTCCGCATTCTAGATTTTTAATTTCCGATGGAAAGTTTTCTCTTTGAATCTTCTTTATCCAAAAGATTTCTGTTTCCTGTAATTCAGTAGCGGTAAGTGGACCATTTTCCGCCGGTAATCTTCTAATTTTAGCTACAAATCGTTTAACGTAGGCAAGAATTCTTATAAATTTTGATACATCACTAAATTTTTTAATGTCGATAATAGCTTCACTGGATTTTAAAATGCATTGATTTACTAAAACCGTTTTGCGTCTCTCATGATGTTCATCGTATTTTTCTGATATTTTTTGGACTGGCCAATTTTCAGAAGGACCCTCAAGCCACTGAGGTCCCTTCCACCAAAGATTACTTTCTTTAAGGTTTTCGACACTTAACCCCTTGGTCAATAAATCTGCTGGGTTTTCTTTGCCACTACAATGTCTCCAATCTGCCGGACAAGACTTTTCTTGTATTTCTATAATTCTGTTGCAAACAAAGGGTTTCCATTCCCTGGATGTTCCTTTTATCCAATGTAGCACGATCTCAGAATCGGTCCAAAAATATATATCTTGAATTATATCTTTAAATAATTTCCTTAAATAGTTATAAATTCTCACAGCTATAATCGCACCCATTAATTCTAAACGAGGCAAGGTCAAGGTTTTGAGTGGTGCCACCTTACTTTTTGAAATTACAAGGGTTGTCTTAAATTCATTAGTTCCTGTAGCGTTGCGATATCTAAAATATGAAACAGCTCCATAAGCTTTAATACTCGCGTCGCAAAATACATGAAGACTTATGTCCATATTCTTGTTCCCATATTCAAAGTACCTTCTGGGAATTTGCAAGTTTTCTAGGTAGCTTATTTCTTTTAGCCAATTTCTAAATTCAACTTCAATATCTTCAGGTAGTCGCTCATCCCAATCCAACCCCCTAACCCATATTTTTTGTAGCAAAATTTTCATTCTAACAACATAGGGGAAACGTAGCCTGCAGGGTCAAATAATTTTGAAACAGTTCCCAAAACTGTTCTTTTTGTGGAGTATTCCTGAATTGAAGCTGAGGCCTTCAAAGTATGAACATCTAATTTTATAATGTCATTTTCAGAATCCCATATTAGCCCTAGTAATTTGGAGTGTGACGCAGTGTCCTCTCCCGGTTTTAGAAGACCTTCCTGCATCCATAGTTCTATCAATTGTTTAGAATTCGAAGTTAATTTCCTTAATTTCATGCTCGCGTCATTCAATATTTTTACCGCATCACGAGAAATTTCGAATGCCTGCTCGATATTTTCCGTGCCATGGAAAACATCGTCGACGTACATAACAGAATTTAACATTTCGCAACAATCTGGATTCGTGTCAATATACTTTTTTAAATGATACTTTATCGTGATGGCTAATATGAAAGGAGATGAGTTTACCCCAAATGGTAAACGCTTCATATTCATAATTTTAAATGGTTCATTTGCATAATCAGCAAACCACAGAAATTTCAAATATTTTCGATCTTCTTCTGCAATACTTATGTTTAAAAAGGCCTTTTCGATGTCTCCTGAAAATGCGATTTCGTTTCTCCTAAATTTTAGTATTACATCTAAAATATTTGGGTTTAGATTTGGTCCCGGATAAAGCATATCATTAAGTGATTTAGAATTTTCCATTTTTGATGACGCGTCGAACACAATACGCACTTTTGTTGTTTCGCTATCAGGCCTTATTACGGGTCGGTGAGGCATAAAATATCCCGAATTTAATATCTTATCGTTACATTCTTCAACGATTCCATTTTCTAGTTGTTCCGTAATTATACCTTTGTATTCTGCAAGTGTTTTTTCGTCCTCACTTAATTTAAGTTTTAAATTTTCGAAACGCCTATGCGCAACTTCGAAATTGTCATTTAGTTCTTCGGGAAGTTGTTTCCAAATTAATTTTACTTCATATCTTTTATTTTTGTATGATAACCCGTTTTCAAATTGCGTAATTATTTCTTTATCCTTAATTGACAATTCCTCATTTTTATCCGAAATCCCCAAATTTTCTAAATCCCAAAATATTTTTAAATCATCTGTAACTATATTTTTCATAACAGCGATGCAATTTTGAGAACAACTTACATTTGCTTTAAATTCCGATCCCACGACCGTCCATCCAAATATGGTATTTATAGCAATTAGGGTTTTATTTATTCTCACCCTTTCATTTAACACGAAGTCCCAAAACAGATCCGCACCGATTAAAATTCCCACATCCAGCAATTCATTTCCTGCGTATGATGAATCAGCTAACTCCAAGTGTTTTGCTCTCATTAATTTTCTAACTTGTAATGAAGGCATCTGGAGTTTCGCTGCCGTGATATCTGGCACAGCTACAGCCTCGATCTTCACTGTGCTTCCATTTTTTCTTTTTATTTTTATTTCTACCACGGGATACGCTTTTTCATTTGTCTGTTTCATGCCAAAAGAATAAATAGATAAATTCTCCCATCGCTTCGGATATAGCTTTAGCGTATTAACCAGTGATTGCGTAATAAATGACCTCTGACTGGCACTGTCAAGAAAAATACGCGTGAACGCAGAATTCGTATTTGAAAAAACTTTAACTGTACATGTCTGCAAATATACATATTTCGAAGTCTCGGAATTTTCCTCACAACTGGAGACAGAACTTATTATTTCTGAATCGCGAACCGTTGGATCGTGATCTTCATTTATTTCATTGATTTGATTCGGAATTTCATTAATTAATTCGTTACCTCTGATAACATTCGGATTTATTTTATTTAAACAAATGGAAGTATGATGATTTTTGTTTTTGCATTTATTACAAGGATATTTGTTAGAATAACAGTATTTACTTTGATGAAATTTCTTAAAACAAACAAAACATCTTTTTTCAGCTCGTAATTTTTCAATTTTGTTTTGTACAGGCATTCTACACTTAAACGTATCATGGGGACCCAAACAGAATATACAATTAAAGGATTTCACTTGAGTATTAAAAGCAGTTGCTGAAGGCAAATTTCTCATAGGACTTTTATTTACATTTTTAAATTGATTGGAGCTAAATTTCTTTTCGCTTAAAACTAGCGAAGTGTTTTCTCTACACTGAATTTCGTTTTTCAAAAACGAAAGTAATTCAGATACATCTGTATTTTCATGAGATTTCCGATTCCGATTAAATTCAATTACTAACTCTTCGGGTAATAATTTCATTAAAATTGGAATTAAAAGGTGTCCATAGGATCCCGAAGCCACTTGTAAGGACTCTAAATTTCTAATGCAAATTTCCAACTCATCGTAAAGTTTTCGTAACTCTCTAACATTCGATACATTTTTTACCTTTTCTAAATTCAGTAATTTATTCATAAAGGTATTAATAATGACGTCTTTGCGTCCGAACCGATCCTTCAACAATGTTACACAATTGTCATAATTCTCACTACTTAATTCAAAACCGGAAACGACATTTAATGCTTGTCCGGTAAGAAAGGTTTTCAAATACGCAAATTTCTGAATTTTAGAAAGAGAAGAATTTTGTTCAATTGTATTTTCATAACAATTCCAAAATTCATTAAAGTACTTAGGGTCGCCAGAAAATTGTTTAATATTTAATTTTGGTAATTTTATTGCATTAGAAACATTTGTGCATTCGCTCGCAGTATTCTCGGAACTTTTTGTTTCAACCGAATTTTTGTCGACGCTAGTTTTGTTTTTGTTTTGAATACAGCGTCTAATTTTATTAGCAATTCTAATACACTTCTCCTGATATTCGTCGCTTACGTTAATTTCCTGTTCTAATAATTCTATTTCTATAAGATTTTCTATTTCGGAGTCTAAGGTTTTAAGACCTTTTTTCTTTTCTATAAGAACCTCTAGATGTTCTTCAAGTTCATTTTCATCAATTCCTTCATCAACTAAAGAAACTTCAATTTTGGATATAAGTTTAGTAGTTATAGTTCTTTCTATAGCACGTTTGTGCTTTAATCTATCAAGGTCTTTAGTAGACATTTTTAAATCGTAACAAAATTTTCTTTTCACTTAAATTTCATATAATTAAATTTTTGCCTACCTGTTATTTTCTTCTTTATTATTCCAAACGTATCTCATTTCCCGGCCGATGCACCATAAATAAAATCATTCAATTATTGTGTAGCACAAGAAAAAATGACTCGGATTCATCAATCAAGAGGTAGGCAAATTTCACGCATCACAACATTTAATTTATACAACTATATACACATTTCCAAAACACAATATACTTAATTTGTAGCATAATTAATTATATAACACAATACTTTTCTCATATGTAACATAATATTATTATTGTACGTAGCATTAATCATTTTTGTAGCAATTTAATATTTTTGTAGCAGACTGGTCATAACAAGACCTTTCTAGTCGGTGGTTCTTCTCACTCTGACTTACCGCGCCACCTACTGGCGTAAAACAGATCGGAGAGAGCATTCTTCACAACTACCTTGTATTCGTCATCAACCACTACGTGTAAATATGCTTTGAATAAGTCTAGAGTGCAGAATAATTTAGAGTTCCGAAGACTATTCTGCATTTTCTTGGATTGGATAATGTGCACCTTGTAGTTGAGGGTTTACAGCTACTTTATAGTCAACACCAAATCGAACACTACCATCTGGCTTGGGTATAACAACAAGAGGCGAACCCCAGTCGCTACAATCTACTTTAATAATTACCTGAACTTGCTCAAGTATTTTAAGTTCTTTGTCAACTTTCTCGCGCAAGGCAAAAAATACTTCTCTAGCTTTTAAAAATACAGGTTCGAATTTTCTCGTAGTTTTAATGAGCACGTAAAATTAGGTATTTTTCCCACTTTTTGTTCAAACACAGTAGGAAATTGTTTTATAATGTTATCAATTATATTAGAAATATTGACAGTATTTATTTGAATTTCTTCAGGTTGATTACACTTATCGATATCAGATAAATTTATTTTTAAATGTCGAATCCATGTTCTTCCAACACTGGTGTAAACATATCTGGAACTATATACAAAGTTTCTGTACTGGTGAGATTTTTATATTTGACTAAAACTTTGATAAAACCTAGTGGCTCAAAAATTTCGTGAGTGTAAGATCAAAACTTCACGTCTGTAGGTTGTAAACTTTTGTTAAATTCAGTAAATCGAAAGCTTACTTAGGTAAAATTGAAAATCCTGCGCCGGAATCGACTTCAAATTTTTGTATTTTCCCATCTATCTGCACATTAACCCAGAATTTTTCAGAGGCAGTTGTAAATTTGAAAATATTAACAACTTTAGTCCTATTAGAAATAATATTGATTGCATCAATATTTGTAACATATTCATTTTTTTCAACAGATTGAATTTCACTAGCCTTTTTATTTTTCAGCAGTGTTGATAAACCGACTTTTTGAACGTGTCCCTTTTGCTTACAAAGTGTACAGCATAATTTTGTTATGTCAGCATGACATTCTCGAGAAAGGTGATTTGAACGTCCGCATTGTAAGCATGTATTGTAAATACAAAGTTCACGAAAATTTAGTGTTGATGAAAATCTATGTCGAGAATTTGACCTGTTTCGTTTCTGAGAAAAATCTTGCTCTGTAACACTTGAGTGATTTGTTTTAAAAGTACTTCAAGTTCTTAAAATTTTACTAACTTCGTCTGATTTTCCACTAAAATTGTGTTTCGATAATTCACGGTTGTTTATTTTCGAAGCTTCTAAGGCTAAAGCTTGTTCATCAGCTACATCGAATGTTAGATCTGAAACCATTAAAAGTCTCTCTCGAATAAAGTCATCTTTTAATCCTCTAATAAAGTGTGCACTCCTCTAATAAACTCAAAAATAAATCCTATTATAAACTCAAAAATAAATTAGCAACTTCTTTTCCATACTCACAATTAAAATCCCAAGCAGAAGTAAATTTTCGAAGTGCGGCAACATAATCAGAAACACTTTCGTTTTCGTTTTGAAAACGAAACAGAAATCTGTGTTGTTCGATAATAACATTAGATTTAGGACACAAATGCTTTTCAAGAACAGAAGTTATTTCATCATACCATAAATCATTCGGAATATTATGTGCAATTAAAGAATACAAGAGATTATAATGTTCACATCCAATGCAGTTCAGTAGTATTTTAACACACAAATCTTTATCTTCGAAAACATTTTTGATTTGTAAATAATTTTTAAATCTTTGTTTATATTTATTGCAAATATGTTTCTGTTGAAGAATTAAAACATTCGAAGTTTGATGAAAATGTTATCGTACCTTTTTCTTGATGATCTGGAATGTCCTTACTTCCTTCTCGTTTCAAAAAAGATCTGCAAGTCGATCATTACTTGTTGTAATTAACTTTAATAAAGTTGAAAATTGTTCTGCATTCATGATATTTTTTTGTTTATCCTCGTAGCCAATTTATTGTAGTGTATTTTATAGTAATTTTCATTGAAGCAGCCGGAGTATAATAAATAATTTACTCAAAAATGGGACGACACACTTATACACACACACATGTATTGACATTATCGAATTGTTCTGTTTGTAAACATTCTTATAGTCTCGAACTCAGAGTGTTCTTCTTACTTTCGTTTTTAAGAATACTACACACTTTTTTCACGATTTATTAAAGAGAGTATAATTTTGAGAGTCTTCATTACAAGCTTACTGAACAGAACACAAGATTATTTACTTTTAATTAACTGTTCAGCATTTTTTTTTCAATCCTACTCCCGTCCTCGGCATCTCTGCCATTAATCGACGAGCAGCCCAATAAAAAAATGAACAAGTATAAAAACAAGAATAAAGTCCTTTAGTATCCTCAAAAGAGTTGTCAGTCATAAACTTTAAAACTTCAGGGCAGTTCTTGAGGTGAGCAGCATCCATATATGCAATGATTGCACAATGGACAACGAGCAGAGTCCATTACACCTATTCGATGCAGATGCCTTTGTAGATAGTCATGTCCAGTTGTCACCCGGAAACAAGCGACACCAACAGCTCGTGGTAAGGAGCCTGGGATTTTATTGTTCCCATCAAGTAGAGTTTTCCACTGTCTGTCCATAGCCACATCAGCATAAAGGGAAACTCTGCCATCCTTTATTTTACTGAGGATTACACTTTTGATGTTACTCAAAGGCAAAGGGGGATTTGGTTGGATCATAAGGGAACCAGCTTTCACAAGTCTGTCTGCCTGCTCAATTATATATTCATACTTAAATATGTAAAAGTAGTGTAATTTAGTGTCAGCAAACTTCAATTACATATTTAAAGATTGCTGTTTTAAATTGTTAATCCCGTGCTAATTGCTGAATATAATTAATGTTATTTGAAATTATCACATGGAATCCACAATAAAATAAGTAATGGATTTGGGCAGGGGTGTAAGATTTGAAAAAAGTTGAGCAGTGTTATTTTGAACATACTGTCAGGAAATATAAATACTGCTGTTGTTGTTACTTCTGACACTTCGACAAGCCAAGCTCGCGATGCTGTTGGATATGCGAAAATATGTCAGTAGGACGCGCCTTTCGTTTAACCAGAACATCACGAAGGTGAAAGTAGCAATTTTGCTCAAAACTCCTCCGATAGATGGCACCACTAGAGAATCCAATCCCTCAATTTTGACATTGATCTGAAGAGAGAGGAAATTTTCTCCAAATCATTATATCCACGGTAACTGCTCAACGACTGTCGATATAAAGTATTTTAATGACATAATTCCTTAATTATTTCATGAGGCTGACCAGTAATCCACTCTCTCAATCAATATAAACCTAATAACTGTTATTGATACTGTATAATTACCGAGCGGAATTAATACCAAAAACCACTTTATAAGTGAATATCAATTTCCGTAAAAGACTGAAAGGAAGCAGCGCTATTGCTCTAGTTTTCTGCTTTAAAACTTTTATGCAATACTTATTTATTTCTTTAAATAACTTCCCCTTAAAATGGCTTATCTACATAATAATTAATGTTTTTAAAAACATCTGTAACACACGTATTGATTATTATAAAATTTGATTCATGTAAATTTAAACCAACACTACATTTACTAAGAAGATTAAAGGAAAAAAATAGATCATTTTACCTTATTGTATAAACAAATAAATTTGTGCAATTGAATTAAAAATTAGATGTTTTTTCCTTCAACAACAGTTGAAAAAACGAAAAAAAAATATTAAATATATAAAAGTTGCCTAAAAATAGTTACAGTGAGAGAAATGCGCTATTTATTTAATTCTGATCAGAAAAATTGAGCATTCTATCTTAATGTTTTTCAGGAGTAATTAAGAAAACCACAGGCAGTTATCACATCTATAATTCAAATAATAGACGGAACATGTTGCAATGATTACGGCAAAAACTGAAAGTAGATGTATTTAAAATAATCATATTTGTGGCAATAGCATGAGTCAGTCTAAGATCAAAATTCTCAGATTAGCATATTTGAAAGGTTAAATAAAATCCTTTAAATTCCCAAGTATAATGCAACATATGGTACATTTTTGTTATACTTTATTTATTTTAATACTATTTTGAAATGTATTAATTATATTTGTGGAACTTACCATAATATAATTTTAGTATTTTTGTGTGCTATATTTCCTACGAATTTCTTATGAAATTAGATTAGTTTACATCAATTTATTTTATCTGTCCAGAGAAAATTTATGTGTTTTAACCATTCACAGTATCAAAAAATTATAAACATTCAATATTATTATTATATGATCTCCTCTTTCATTGTAAAGCACTCAGCACATTCTTCATGCCAATTTTCTATAAATAGAGAATATTTGAAATTAGCAACTTTTTGCTTCATTAAAAATGAAGTTTACATTCTTGAATGGATTATGAAGGCAATTATTTTAAACTACATATATAGAATTTATCAAAATGGATATTAACTAAATGTTATAAAACAATAGAACTCGTGTACGCGAAGTTTTATACAATATATGAACCATTACAGTTTCTCATACCATGCACAGACAAGGATAAAATTAAAACATATTTTTAATTTTTCTGCGTGATAACTTCATTTCATTTGTTATTTATTGTCTATTTTTATAATTTAATTTTACTTATATATTACTTTCTGATAAATTAACTAAATTCAGTAATTTTTGTAATGATAATCTATTGGTTAATCAATACTTTTTTTATTCTTACTTGAATCCTCAATAATTTTTAAATTTATCCTTAAGTTCTCCGTGGTTTATTACTGGTTGCATTTGATTTGGCTTAGAGATTGAAGCTCAAGGGAGTAATAAGTGAAAAATTGAAAATATGTAGATTGTTTTCGAATATTATTTCGAAGAATATAATATAAATTTTTCTTTAAGTATTCACTATTATAAAAGTCCTAGTCTAATTCCTAGTCCTTCTAATCAGAAACGAAAAATTAAAAACATACATAAATTATTTCGAAAAATTGTGCGAATATTTTAAATGACATTTTGAATAACTAAAAATTATGGATATTTCATGCTAATGAATTAGCATGCTAATAATTTCCATTTAAAAGTAAAAGTCGACATCAACTTTGAATAAATTTATTGAATTATTTTATTAAATTATAAAAAAACTGAATACTTTTCTGAGTCAAAGACACTTTATGAAAATTTAATTGTGAAATGTTTTAGAATAATACAAATTTAACAGGAAAATACTAAAAAAATTTAAGATACATGATCATTTTTCGTATTTTCTAAGTTTTCATGAGGTTTAGTCTGATTGCAGTGTGATATTAAATCTTGTTTAAAAATTAATTTTCAATTTATTTGCTATGGGCCTTAAAATATTAAAAATATTCCTCTTTATAATTGACAATCAAAAAACCCTTAAAATGATTATTATATAATTTTTATTTTTTAAATTAATAACTGTCAAATATAAAACGAAAGACGGAATCCATAAATGATTAAAATATCGATCATCGATATGAAAGCATGAAATTTTTCGGGGTTTTGAAAAAAATTTAGTAATTATAGAAATTGTCTATATCTCACTGATTCTAAAATAGTGGGTAAACTTCATGAAAACTACATAAAATACGATATTTAATATTTTCTAGTTGTTTTTGTTAACCAAAATGTCTGAAATTGTATAGTGGCCAAAAATACTTCTTAACTTTTATTTAATTTTTCTTAACAAGCATATAGAGAAATACTTAACCGGAACAGATGATGAAAATAAACAATGTTTCATGATAATATGTGAATAATAATAATAGATAGGCAAAAGAAGCTCTGTTTATTTTTACTCTCAACAATGTAGGTCGAAGTTTTCGAAAGTGAATGATCCCGTAACTTCCGGCAAAGAAATGATTTATTGCCAAGTGTAAAAGCCTTTGCGGGTGGTACAACAACTCAATTGTCGATTTACATTCTCAGTTTTAGATGAAATTTTTTTAAATTCAAGTCAAATTAACATTTTATTATTTAAAATTACCCTAATTTCAAGAAACCATAAGAAAATGTGTATTTCTATTTAAGTTTAATGAAAAATAGCTGAAATTTTTTATTTGAGAATAAGATGCAAATATTAAAAAAAATCTCATTGATATTTTTAATTTTGATTACATACATTATTCTTGATTAGTTGACAAGAAATTATTTGGTTTATTTTTACAATTGAGAGCTGGAGATTTTTAACGCAAAATTACATCATTTAAAAGGTTGATAATAGTCAATTATTGTTTGAGACATTTTAAAATTTTAGCCAATTCAAAAATGTCGTACCCCTCACTCACAGGCTTTAGCAATGAACACCGTTGATTAAAATGTTGGAAAGGTTTCTCCTATCAAAAATTTTCAATTTCTTCTTAACTTTTAACCAAAAAGAAAGGCAAATAAAAATAAAAATTTAAATTTTCTAAACGTTTTCAAGCTATACAATATAAAACATTCTAAAAAAAAAGGTTTGTTATGAAAATAAGAAAACACTTTTCAATATTTGAAAAATTTTGCTTATAAATTGACAAGAGAGTATTCTTTTTTCATCTTTTCCTTATATTTTACTTTCAGGTTTTTTTTTAAACTAGCAAAATTATTTTACAAATTTTTTTTTGTTGTTTAATCTTGACAGTATTCGCTTTTTCTTATATAAACTTATAATTAAATCCTCAAAGATAAAATGCTCAATATAGAGGTATTGTTAAAAGAACACTAAGAGGTGTACTAAAAAGTATAGGAAACATCAAAGTAAAAAAAAATAATTGTGGACAAATAAATTTTCAAACTCTATTAGTGCTTTATGAAACAGTTATAAACAAATCTAAAATGTATTAAATTGATTGTATTTAATTAAGGATTTATTCTAATATTTCAGTCTAATTATGTAAGCATGCATATATGCATGTGCCCTTTGAAAATAGTATCAGTCTAACAATTCTATCTTTATTTTAATTCGATATTTTTATTCACATAAGGGAAATTAAACAAAACTATTTAATGTCACTCAAGGAAAAAGCAATTTTATCATCCAGAATAAAATGCTCACAATATGAAGCATTGTGTAAGCAGAAAGCAATTATGTATCAATATCATTTGAATTCAGTTCTATTCATATTGAATACCTCTTTCCCTATTATAAGCTATTACATTGCGACGACTTCGGTTTCAGAAGAAAAGAAGCAAACAAATTAGCTGTAGCAGTCAGTTAGTAGCCAGAGGAAAAAAGCATTTATAAACATTTTAACCGTACTTATTAATTATCTTTAAATAATGCCTACAACCATTGACCTCATTTCCTTATTAATAAGTGGTAGATTATTCTTCTCCAGGTCGTCTTCATAGCTTTTCTCAGTTTTTTTTTCTTTTGCCTATTCTTCTTTCCATGCAAAAGTTTGTGCAATATGAGGTGGAGATAGCATTTTTCAGTGTGCCATCACACTGTCTTTTCTTCGGCAAGGACGTTCTATTTATTTTTGTTTTCACCTTCTAAAGGACACATTTTTTTTAATCTGTGCATATTGTTTGCTACTTGATCTGGAACTATATTAACGGAACCAGTTCTTTGGCGATTGCTGTCACGTAGCAGCGAAATTCTCTCACGCGCGAGACATAGTTTATGTTCTTTTTATGATGGACTGTCATCTCAGTAGCTAACATTAAACTCGGTAAGGAAAAGTGGACTACTTAGTTTCAATGAGTCTCATTCATCAGCAATAGAAGCCATGTTATGAAACGCTGAAAACGCATTTCAGTGTTATTTTGTAGCCGATCCTTATTCAAAGGAAAGCAACTGAATTTTGCTTTTGTTTAAAATGTATGAAATATTATGATACTTAATAATACATAAAATAAGATAGATGTAAACGAACCAATATGACATTAATCATAAAATAACTTTAACAATTTTACAGAGGGAACTTTACTTGTTACATTTGAGTAACTTTTATTAAAATCGTTTATTAAAATCATTATTTAAATCGTTTTCACTGAAAACGGAAATTACGAATAAATCAATACTTTTCATATCATAATGTACAAAATTCAATAACTGAACTATAATACATTTCATTGCTTCGACTTTTATGTTGTCTTAAACATAATTGGTATTTTTACTTTGGAAAGAAGCGATTGCATTAAACTACTTGAGAAAAATACAAATTAATTTAACGTATATGAAATATTACATATTTTCACATTAAATATTCATATTATCACACTAAAATAAAAATAACATATTTATATATATTTAAGAAGACAATGGTACCAATTATGATGTGAATATTTTGTTGTATATAAGTGTATACAATGTAATTTTAAGTAATACAAAGTAACTCTTATAACTATTTATAGGATTGTTTGTGTTTTAAATATTTTTTCTTATATTCAACAAAAAATATTAATTTTGTTGTAAAAACTTAATTGAGTAATATATCCATTATAACAATGATATGTTTCAAAAAACAAAATATGTACCTTCCTAACCATGAGAATGAATGCAATAAATATTAAAATATATAAAGTGTTTAATCATGTAATACTATATAACATATCATGATATATTTTAATTAATTTTATTAAAATAAAGCATATTTATTAAAGAATTGCTTAAAAATATTTGAAGCAGTCATATATTAAATTTAGAAATTTGCAATAAAAAACAACTTACATAAAAGACTGTTATTAAATCTTTTGACTAACTTTTAAAAATGTCTATATAAGTTACATGAAAATACTTATTGATTGCTGTTTTTATAAAAAATTGACTATTATTTGCTTATTTTTTCATGAGAATCACAATAAACAAATGTTTATCAAAAGTAATATTTAATTCAAATTAAATGCAAAGTGTCAAGTATTGATATTTTTATTCTTATTTTTTTAAATATTAGAGCAAATATTCTGTATTTTCAATAGAAATCACATATTTTTGCTTTCGACGATATTAAAAATTGTTAAAAACCTAAGCTTGTACATGAAATTTAAAATATGGTACTTTCATTAAGTAATAAAAATTGTATTGCATAGATGACAACATAAAAAAATTTACTATTTTACGAATTTAGAAACTACGCATAATAACTTTTCATTTGCAGAATTTAATATAACTAAATATTTGGTTTTCAATTTATACAGAAAAATTAAATCAAATTATTTCAAGAAATTTTTATTGCCCTTAAAATGATGGAACAGGTTTCTGAAAATTAATTTAAAAAAATTTATTTGTAAAAAGTTATTTTTCTCAAAATTCAATTTATTTTAAAGTTTTTTACTTACGGAATTCTATCCTATGTAACTTTAATTTGCCTCTCATTTGATACTGATGTTTATATCTTGAAAACATTTGATTCTATAAACATCAATTACTAATGAAATGCATAGGATTCTTAATATCTTTTATTTATAATTCATTTAGAAGCAAAAATTTTAAATTATATGGCTAAGAATCAAACCCTTATATATATATATATATATATATATATATATATATATATATATATATATATATATATATATATATATATATATATATATATATATATATATATATATATATATATATATATATATATATATGTATATATATATATATATATATATATATATATATATATATATATATATATATATATATATATATATATATATATATATATATATACATATATATATATATATATATATATATACATATATAATATATATATATATATATATATATACATATATAATATATATATATATATATATATATATATATATATATATATATACATATATATATATATATATATATATATATATATATATATATATATATATATATATATTTATTTATTTATTTATATATACATATATCCTGAAAAACTATCTGGAACACTACACTTACACTTTCCTCCTATAATTGATCGATATGTTTTCCCTTCATGTAAAACATAAAAATACAAAATTTTGCATATAGGGAAATTAGAATAAAATATTCATATATTAACTTTTTAAAGTACATTTTTAAAATATAAAATGAAAGTAAATCTTTTTGTAATATTTACAGTAAATGTTTGTTCACTTATTCTCTTTCCCTTCAGTGAACACTATTTTAGTTAATTAATGTTATATATTTAAAAATTAAGCTAGAAATGTGTTGCTCTTTAATTACAATAGTTACATTCTATTTTAATAGAAATATTTAATATCAAAGGATATAATAGAAAAATAAAAGTTATTCTACTTTTATTCTTGATTTTGTTGAGTGAAGTATTTAAAAAACATTTAAATGAGACCAGTTTGTTAGTTAGCTGCTCAATGGTTTCATTTTTTGCACATGAGATCTATAATTTGATTTTGATCTGCAGTTTAAAATGGAATCCAATCCTCAACACGCACCAAATACTGAGTTGGGATCAGAAGTCATGAATTATTGAATCTTCGAAAATACAACAAACATTCAGCTACAAGTTCGTCAGAAACAACTTTGCTTGAGACTATTTTATGACGAGGTTATGACAACATATTGGTTAGGCCAACATAAGCTTGTGTTTAGAATACAAATATAAAACGGATTCATAGAAATTTAGAATTTTTCTGACTTGGAACCAAAAACAATTTAAATGCGTATTTATAACTGTTATAAAGCTAAGGATTTATATTTGAAGTATAAAAGTTTGAAGTAAGAAGTTTGTCACCTAAATAAATTCTAAGAAATATCAAATATTTTGAATACGGTTAGAAATTTCAATTGTAAATTATAAAATTATGCAAAATATTTAATACGTAAAAAATGAAATTATTTTTCTATAAAAGTAATGAAGAAAACTATTTCAAGTAGCTTGCCTATAAGATTGTTTTTATCGTTTGATTTATGTATATTTGATATTAAAGTATATTAATATATATGTATGTATGTATATATATATATATATTATTTCAATAGATAAGATGTTAAAAATCTTAGGATTCACACAAGGCTCTACCTAGAAACAAAGAAATGATAAAAAATATTATTGAATTTTATTAATTCTATGAATGTTTAAAATAATTTAATTCAGCATGTATATAACAACAATGTGCAAACCAGTGCTTCCAAAATTTCCTCATCATATTAAATTCATAGATTTCTTAATTTTTCCATGTATTCTGTAATTGATTATAATAACTTTACAAAATAAATTCTTGTCAAATCTTGTAATTCTTTCTTTCTTTCTCTTTCTTTCTCTCTCTTTCTCTCTTCCTTTGTTGTTTAAATGTAATAATAAAGTTAAAATATATTTATTTAAAAAAATTCTGTAAAGGATTTATAATATTTATTCTAAATATTTAAAGAAATAATGCATTTTAATATTTATCTCCTTAAACATTTCTACATATATTCAACATCTGTTTCATAAATGTCTTTAATAACTCAATTTTTCTTATCAATAAACCTGAATATTGAATAACCTAAACCTGAATATATATATAAAACTAAGTTAAATTTCAAACTTTTCTTCAAATATTATATAATTTACATTTTATATTTCTGCATGTATAAGGAAGGGTAATATTTAAAGCAATTTTTATTGAATTTATATTGAATAATAATGAATAAGACAGAAAGAATAATAGAGGAAGTGAATATCTTTTTTTCATTCATTTTATATCTCTATTAATTAATCATTATTTTATTTTGCAGGAACTGTTCACTTGACAGATTTACACATAAAACCCGAAGCTTTCGTAAGTGCAATTTTTAAAATCTTTAATTATCAGATCCATTGCATTTTTTATTCAATAACAATAATGGTTTTATTAATTATAAATATAAATATACAGTATAATGTCATTATATAAATTCAAATGAGACGATTGCTCACAGATGTCGCCACGCATGTATACAAACATTACGAAACTGTGACACGTGATTTTTTTATAGCTTAACCCTTGATACGTTTAGTTTACATTTGGACGAGTTTCAGAGTGCATTGTTTTTTTACTGTGTTGAAAATGTCGAATTTTCTGCCTTCCAACCACGATTTGCGGACAGAATTAACTTTTTGTTACCATCTGAAGAAAAATGCTGCCGAATCGCATCAAATGGTTGTAGAAGCATAAGATGACAATGCTCTGTGTCGTGCGCAGTGCTACAGGTGGTTTGAAAAGTTTCAAAATGGTGATTTCGATGTGAGAAACGAGGAGCGTGGCAGATCAGCAAAAAATTTTGAAGATGCTGAATTAATAAGCATGACTCGATGAAGATGATAGCCAAACGCAAGAATATCTTGCAGAACAATTGAATGTTGACCAGAGCACTGTTTCCCGTCGTCTCAAAGCAATGGGCAAGATAAGAAAAGTCGGTAGATAGGTACCACACGAGCTAACGGACCGACAGCAGGAAAACCGAAAAATCGTTAGCAAAATGTTGCTTATATATATATATATATATATATATATATATATATATATATATATATATATACATATATATATATATATATATATATATATATATATATATATATATATAATTTTAATCAAGATATAAATAAATTATCAGTTTAATTTTTATAGTTTTACTAGTTGTATACTTTCCTTGTTTTATTTGTATATGTATACGGAGAAATTCAAAACTTTATATAATGAATATATTTTCTTTAATGATTGTGAGTTAAAATACACATTTTAAATAAATGTATAGGAATTATATTCATCATAAATTTGCGTCATATGCGAAATTTAAATTAAGTGTCATGTTAAATTTTCTTAGGTCAATAAGACACTCATACATAAAATCAAAATTAAAATTATTAAACATTGATATCCAAAAATCAAAGGATTTAGCGCTTAGAAGAAAACGAATCTAGAACAGAGTAACATTTTTTTTTCATAAGGTTCACAATCTAAAAGCTCACATTTAATCTAAATAATAATTTATTTTTATTTTTACAAAACTCGTAATTTCAAAAATAGAAGAAAATGGATGTCAGTGGATATAAAAACAGCAAAATCTGGTTAATAATTATGAAAAATCAAAGTTATTTAAAATATAAAATTTAATTATAGTATGTTCACTGGATTAAGTTTTTCAAAATAATGCTTTATAATGTCAAATAAAAACATTTTATTGTTCCGAGAAAAGAATAGAATTCCATTTGATACAATGAAACAAGAAACATTTGCGTGTATCAAAAGAAAATAATAAATAAAATAAACCTTTTGATTCAAAAGGGAAAAAAGATTGATTCAACAAACGGGTTAAAACAGCTGAGTATTGTGTTTATATTATTTTTCCCATTAATACAAACATTTCTTGTAATGTAAAAATAGTATATGATGATAGTGTTACTTTTCTTATTGATTTGTTTATTTCTAGCAGTTAGAGATTTCTGTTTTTTTGTTATATAACTATATTTTATTTATTTTTGATAAAAATACTTAGATAATACATTTTTATGGTACATTTTTACTTTTTGTCATCATGTTGTAAAGATTATAAAACCTCAAGAACTAAGATTTAAAATTGTTTTAAGGTATTTGAACATCTGCGGCATATTGTCTTTTATAAGTTCTTTACTTTGATATCTGTGGTATTCATATGTTACAAGGACGAAAAACCAATACGAAAAAATGTTTGCGTAAAGAGGTAATCAATATCCATCTTTTGTTGTTCAGCTGTTGTTGGAATCTAATCCGGGATCTTTCACTGTGAAAAAAGATGCACTGACTTAAATTATTTTAACTTGACATGAAGAGAATTCAAGCAAATTTAAGCACAATTTAATTAATTAAAAATGTAGGTAATTATATTCAACATTTTACGGAATTTATCATATTTGTTTGCAGTAAAAATATTTTAATAAATATTTTTAAAATTTTGAAAAGCCTCTCTCAATAAGCGGCCATTCGAAGTTAACGATAATTATAAAAGATATATAAGTCGAGCTTTTGTATTAAAAAGGAATCTTTTAACTTGTCTGTATTTGTGTTCGGTGTGATTATGGTAGTAAATGTTATACTGCCTCCGTTGTCTACGAAATTTCAGCCTACCTTTTTAAGGAAGCTTTTCAGTAATGACAAATAAAGAATGAATTTTAGTAATGTAATATTTTTAAAAACATATGTCACTAATCAGAGGTAAAAGATTGATATATTCATTATTCTAAATGTATTTTTCACTATTTCCCCCCTTGTACTTTTTAATAGAGTTAAAAGAATTTCGTATTATACTTTATAGTAATTTAAAATATAATTTTAAAATTGACATTTTTCATCAAATAAGTAGGTTAGGTTAGGTTAGATTACGACTAAAAACTGTTTTGGAGCTTTATGTTCATAGGCTTATAGCTCGCATTGAGTATTAACGAGTTTTTATTTGACTCAAATGAATGAACTTGGGAAATCTGTATTTGAATGGAATTTCATCATTTCTTCTTTTTGCTTATAATATCGGTTTCAGTTATAAGTAATCATGAGATATGTAACTGGCAAAGATTGTTTGTTAGATTAATTATTCTTTCTTCAAGCATTTCTTGTCAATATCTGTCTCTAACTAAAATAAACTAATACAAAATATAAGCAGATTAATACTAGGAGAAGTTTCATCAAATAAACTTGGGAAAACTCTCGCTGAATGGAATTCTAATAATTGTTATCATTTCTTCTTTTTGCTTATAATATCGGTTTCAGTTATAAGTAATCATGAGATAGGTAACTGACAAAGAGTGTTTGTTAGATTAATTATTCTTTCTTCAAGCATTTCTTGTCAATATCTGTCTCTAACTAAAATAAACTAATACAAAATATGAATAGGTATCGCGAGCTTCCATTAATCTAGTCGAACGTCCTTCCTAAAATTGCTGTTCTTCCTTGCTGAACAATGCGCACTTTCTCAGCCGTTCGTGACCAATGCAACGAGATGCTTTCTCGGTCGAGTAAGCAATAAAGATTTCAGTCCCAGTCCGAGACTGGAACTTTACTGAGAGGAGGCCAAGTTCAGTCCTTGCAAGCGTCCTTGCTGGAATCAGTCAAACCAACTGGTTCGCCGATTCGAGTTATATTTTTTCTCTCTCTCAACTAACCGATTCTTTTTGCTTCTTCTTGCAAGACAGAGAATGCCGTCGCTTAACCTACTTCCCATTACACAACAACTGCAGGGATGGTGGCCTGGGGCGCATTTCTTACGCGCAGGCTTCCAATTTCCTCGCAGCCATGCCACTTTCCCTCTTAATCTTATTTTCTCTTTCGCAGACACGTGTATCTTGGAGGAAAATCTTCATTTCTGGTTTTGTTCTTCTTTTTAAGAATAGCTTGTTATATATATATATATATATATATATATATTTTTTCTTTTGCAGGCCGGTCTTGATCTTCCCATAGAAGTAAAAGGAGGATGCATCGGTAGGTATAAGCCAACTGTGTTATTATCTCAGTGACTGAACACATTGGGTAACAAAGCTTTGTTATAAATGAGAAATAAGTGACCCAAGTAAAACTACTTTCGGGTTTGACCAGCAACTAAAATATTAGTTTAACTAAAAGAAAGAATCCATTAAAATAATTAAGCCGTAATTTTTTGTTAAAAGCCTTGAGATTGTTCTACTCTCATTTTTAACTTTTAAAATCAACCTGATTTTAATGCATGAAGATAAAATTATGAAATATTATAATATAAGAAAGCAAAATTTTCTACTACAAAAAGATGTAGTTATTTTATTCATAAAAACAAAGTTTAAAATTTCTCACTCAAAGGATTTTAAATGATTTTAAATAAAGAACAATATTAATGTTGATGAATGATTAAAAATTATTCTTACACACGAATTTTGAAGTTTGCAGGTTACATAAATTTTAGCACTGCTCTGAATTATTTTACATTATTTTTTATTTATTTATTTTAACAGGATAATAAATAACACTATTCTGAATCATTATAATTTTAAATAAAGCAATTTTATTATTGCATAATTTTTTAACACTTTTATGTACATACTACATCAAAATTTAATGTTAATAAACTTATATATTTTCCATTTTAATTCAAACGTTATAATGTAAATTATTTCCAGAATATTTCGCAATTTTTTAAAATTAATTTTAACAATTATAAGGAAAATTTAATGATTAGGAAAAATATGTTTAGATGTTACATCAATAGACAACTTCTAACGACATATTATTTAAATTATTATGAACATTTAACATTCTTTTTGCTTTAATAGTAATACATAATAACCTATGGAATACGTTGTTCATTAATAGAAATATGTATAGCTAATAAATTATGTTTTGAAAGTATTTAATTCAATAACTTCTGGATTTAGTTTCTGTGTAAATATTGCTCATTATTAAAGACAATGATTTTTATAAAAACAATGTAATTTATTATGTATATTTGTATTGTTAATTTTAATAAAAAATCACATTAATTCTTTTGATGAAATTGTGATTTTTAAAAGAAAATTAAGTTGTTCAGGTACCTCAAAATAATGACGCATGGGATTCTTGTATGAGAAATTTCAGATTTTTACTTATAAAAATGCACTAAATAAAACTTAATTGATTTAAGTGAGTTTGACAAGTTCACATTCACGTGCTCTTGAAAATATAAACATCGAGGCAAATTCGCATTCATATTGTTTTCAAAAGCTAAATAAATTTAACAATTTTAAATTATTTTATAGTTCTCTTAAAATTAAATTAAAAGTAAAATAACAATATTAAAAGTATATTTAATATTTTTGCTTACTTTATGTATAATAAATGCATTTTTTTAAATCATTAATTTTTCTACCTTAGTCATAAAAATGAAAATTTTGACTAATCGATTAATATGACTCAAGAAAAGGTACAGGTGCTGTATAATCCATGATTCCAAATTCTGAATATTTTTAGCAATGAAGAAATGTTGCCAAGATTTAGTATCGTGACGTGCGTGATGACGTAAACAATAGGGTAACCAAAATAGAATTTTCTACATAATCCTTATAGGTCTCCATATGTATGACGCAATAAAAACGAGGTTGCCAGATTCATAAGGAAATCCGCCAAAAAATCGCCAATCTCAAAATTTGACAACATGGATTATACGGCACCTGAGCCCAAGAAAATTGTATTTAATATCCTCTACTTTTAAATTTACAGCATATTCCTTTACAACAAATTTAAGGTAGGATTATGGAAAAATAATTTCAAAATCATCTATCTTTTTAATTTAATATGAACAATTGTGCTTAAATTATCTTTCTCTCATTTTATTCTCATATATCCTTAATAGAATCATGTTATTCAAAATCTATAACGCATATATTTTGCAATGAAATGTAACGTGCAGAAACTTTAACCATGTGTTATCATCTAAAGTTAACTTCAAAAACATATTTATTTAGAGTTAATGTGACAAAATTCATTCTATAAGCTCTGTTACAATTTCGAATTCCGAACTCTAACGGTTTTATACGAATTGTTCTCGACTATAAAAATAGATTTGATTACTAGTATGAACAGTTAATTTGGTTTTTTATTAATATTTTTGCTAAGAAAATGGAAAAAAAGTGTTTTTAAAACTAATTCCAACATGTTTTTCAATTTTTCCATCGATCATCCATTATATCACAACCAAATGAAATATGCATTGTATTTTTTTATCATTGCTATTAATCTTAAAAACTGAATAGTCATTTCCATCAGATGCGATAGGAGCGAATTTAGAATAAAAACGTGTATTGAAATAACTCACCTAGGATTTAAAAACAAAAGTTAGATTGATTTACATATTTATAATAATTATATGAAACAAAATTTAATGCATGCATATATTTTATGAACAGCATTCGTCATTCTTATAATAATGAATTCTTTCTTATATCAAATTTTCGATATTTTATTAAGAGCTATGATCATATAAAATGCTTAAGTTAGTAACATTTGTGTATCACTAACCTATATATATATTTATATATATATATATATATATATATATATATATATATATATATATATATATGTATATATATATATATATATATATATATATATATATATATATATATATATACAGCGTATAACCCTTTTCAGAAATTTACCAAGTTTAATTAAATTTTTGATAAATAAGTAATTAAGTGATTCTCTCACTAAAGCTATTTGCAAAATTTGTGCTATAAGATTTTCTTTTTATTTGATTGCACATAAGAATGACAAGTAAAAAGTGGTTACTTATAAAAAATATTTAATATTAATTATAAATTTTGCTTAGCGCAAAGACTAGTTGAGAAATTTCCTGTTATATACATTCAAGCAAAATAAAATTTTCTGACGAATAAATACTTTTGTTACTTTTTTACAGGTAAGATGTATTAAGTTCTTAACAATGATAATATAATTTGCTTAACTTGTCTAAATAAATTTTACTTGGCATATAATTTTATTACAAACTTTTTTGTAGTAAAATGATTCTTCTGAATAAAAGAAATTCTATATTAATATATTTCTGAATAAAAAATAGACATTAATTAATCTTCTGAGTAAAAAATAGACAACTGTTAACTAATATGATGGAAATTAGTAGAACAAATTTTAATTTTTCCCACTTTCAGAAAAATTTGTAGCTTAAAATTAACTAAAGTGTTAATTAGTGATTATATTGTTTCTTGTGACAGTTTTGAGAATATATGAGTTAATTTTTCAATATTATATTGGTAAATTGGAAAGCATATACTACACACACACACACACACACACACACACACACACACACACACACACACACATACACATATATATATACACATATATATATATATATAAACGTCATGAAAATAAAAATTTCCTACGTTCACAAAAAATTCATATATTTTTCTAATTTAAAATTAATCTCAGTTTATATAAACCGATTCGAAACTTATCCCAGTTGGGAGTAAATAGCTAATTATTATAACAGTTGCGGGAAGCATTGATGGTGTATGACGTTAACAAATGCCCCGTACATTTAGATGTATTTTTTGGTGAGTTGATTTATCCGTCGGCAATCAATAAATGTTTTCGATTGTGTACATTATCATTTGAGTTCCAGTGGCTCAGTAGCTTCACGCCGCTTTCCAGCAAAGTGAAGCATTATTTGCCGTTGTGATTGGGAGGTTGACCACGCCATACTCTCCCTCACTGGGTTGCTGGAGCTACGTGGGTTTGGGATATATCCACGTTAATATATGACGTCCAAAGTCCGTTGGTGGTCTGGCGTGGATGTGGAGACGAGGGTGCCAGCTCCAGTGTGACCTCGTCACCTAACCGTGTTTCAATATTACGAGGCACTTGATGATGGGTGAGCATTCCAAACTCGTTAACCTAAAAGTACAGTCTAACGTTCGCCTACTTTGCTATGTATGCATTGTGTACATTATTTGAATTCTACAGAAATTTTCAAGTTATTTTTTTTTAATTTTTGAGAATTTATAAAACTTTGTTAAACAATTTGTACGTAATTGAGTATATTTTTAATTTCAGGGAAAATTTCCATCGATATTCCGTGGACATCCCTCTACACAGAGCCAGTACTCGTCCACATCGAAGAGGTGCTAGTGTTGGGTGGCCCAACTGCGGACAGAAAGCACGATCCCGAGAGAGACAAGCGCTTGTCCAGGGCACACAAAAACAGGCGTTTGGAGGATGCAAGGCCACCGGACCCGGATGCTCCTGGTACGGCATATTTTGGTTCTGAATTCTTTTTAAAGTTTCAAATAGCATTACAAAACAAAATTTCTCATAATTTTAAAAAATAGAAGATTTAATACTTGCCATGTGTAAGGAATTAATGATTTAAAGCCAACAGCTATGAAGTTATTGTTGTAATTGTTACTTATGACACTTGAACAAGTCAAGCTCTCTATGCCTTTGGCTATGCGAATTTAAGTCAGAAGGATGCGTCTTTCGTCATACTAAAACGCCAAGAAAAGAGAAAGTATAACTTTGCTCTAAACTCCTCCGTTAGATGGCACCACTAGAGAATCCAATCAGTAGGGTACATCTTTCGTTTTAAGAAAATCGAAGCACTAAAGGTGAAAGTATGACACTGCTCTAAACTTCTTCGATAGATGGCACCACCAAAACATCACTAACTTCCTCAATTTTGACATTGATGTAAAGCGGGAGGAAATTTTCTCCAAATCATTGCACCCACAGTAACTGCTCAGCGATTAACCACAGGAGTTTTGATTTCACAGATTTAACGAGCACATATATCGCTTGTACTCTAAATTCCACCGATAGATGGCACAACCAGAGCATCCACTCCCTCAATTGCTATGAGGTATACACAGATTATGAATAATTTACTTATTTAGCGATAAAAAATTAAGGAAACTTATATGAAAATGATAAATTTTTCCTCTTCTCTTTTTCTATATTTTTTTAGGTAAAATGAATGAAAAATATCAAGTTATTTATCAGAATGTCATTGGTATTATATAATATAAAATATAAGATTCTTATGTTGATCTGAGTGTTTGTAAATAGTCACTGAAAATTCCTCTTTTAAAAATTTTTTGTCCCTTAGTTTATAATAACTAAAGAAAATGATGTAAATGAGTTGAAGAAAATTATATACTTTTAATCTGAGTGAGAGATAGAATAGTTGTTATAAGGATTTTTGGCTAGCTAATTTTTTTTCATATGCACTTCATAGAAGTGTGGAGAAATTAACTATGAAACAAACTAATTTTGTTATTTTGTCACTTTTTTTAATAGTAGGACAAATTAAAAAATCATTCCCTTTAAAAAATATATATACTTTCTGGAGTTAAAATTTAATCGTGTAAATATAGTGAGTTAATTTTTTACCAAAGTCATTTGCCAATTCAAAAATTTTTTATTTTTAATAATAATTTTTTAAATTTGTTTTTAATTTGCATAAATAATTGAATGATTAGCTTCATTAATTAGCTCTCTTATACATCAAGCAAATAAAGTTTTAAGTATTATGTGTTTTTAAAAATTATCAGCCAATCTTATATTAAACAACTTGACCAAATATTATTAAACTTTTCAGATAATTGAAATTTTTTTTAATAAAAATATTTTAATAACCAGAATTTTTACAAATTTAGTCATTTTTTTAAAAAAATAAATAAAAATGTGGAGAATAAATATGTTTAGATGAATTGGTGTTTGGATTTTCGAAAACTTATATTTCTCTAAATACTACATTTTCCAATGAGTAATGTGAATTAATTGAATATGATTTATATACACTTTTTGAAATAACTAATAATGCTTTTATATAGTTTGAATTTAAAATAAATAGAAAAATACAATGAAATAATTTCTGAATTCGGTAATATGAACCAATCGTTATTATATTTTCGAAGACCAAAATATAATAATTTCATTATTGGTTTATAATTTATTATTATTATTCAGAAACTAACTAAGCAAATATTCAGAGAGAAATTTTTCCTTTTATATATTTCTCAAATCAAATCTGCATTTTCCAATCAAATGATTTCTCTATTAATAATAAATAGAATAGATATTTGAGAAAATGATTGTAGAACGTTTCCTTAACAATACCCACCATCAGTTCTCATAGAAGAATATATATTTACTACCACTGAATTTCAGTACGTGTACATTCTGCTTCCAAATCAGCAAAAATATTAAAACAGAAACACTAAATAAACACATTGTACATTTAGGAGTAGGTAGTTTGAAACACAATGGAAGCATAAATCTTCTCTTTCAGAAAAAATAAATGTAACTATTTAAAACATATCTGATGGTGACAAAAGTTTATCATATGTTTCAAGAGAGAGCCTTCATGTATATTTTATGTGAGGTTAAACGCAGTCACGTATTCATCAAAATATAAAAAATTCGTTTCTGCACACACACACACCAGATATACACTCACACACACACATATATTCCATACATATATATATATATATATATATATATATATATATATATATATATATATATATATATATATATATTTAGTGAAATAAATTTGTTAAATATATAAGAAAAATTAATTATGAGCATGCGTTAAATGTAAATTTGATAATAAATATATTGTTCACATTAATAAATCTTGGAATATAAATCTTATAGAATGTATTATTTATTTATTTTTATATAAAAATTTTTTCTTTCATTAAAACTATAACATATTTGTTGTAGGAAAAATATACTAATGATTTTATGCGGATAGTATAAGGGATTTAGTGATTTTAAATTTTTAAAATTCTATAGTGTTTTCTTTTCCAAATAGAAAAGTTAATTGCAATAATTTTTTAAATATTCTGAACTTTTTAACAATACTCTATGATATTTCCTTTTTAACGTGAATCTAGTTTCCGTAGTATCTTTCAAATAATCTGCATAGCTCTTAATCGCATATCTCTGTTTGTTTCTGTTTTTGGTAATAACTCCTTATTGATCTTAACTATCTCAAGGATGATTACATATTTCACTTGAGGCAGTATTCAACTCAAAAAATAAATCCTTTTCCGCTATATTTTTCGATTCATTTCTTTTCTATTTGTCTGTCGTTTTTTCCTTGTAATGTTTTGTTTAAGTTATTAACTATTGACGTAGAATTTCTAAATCAGAATAAACTTCAAAGTAAATTAGTCGATATAAGTTGATTATATATATATATATATATATATATATATATATATATATATATATATATATATATATATATATATATATCTTAAGCTATGTTGCTTGCCTATTAAACTTCAAAGTTCTATACTGTAAGAAAAATTTCCAATAGAATATTTATAGCCAAAGCAGACCACCAGTTTCGGTATTGATTTCATTCAAAACCGAAACTGATTTCGTTTTGAGTATCCCCCTTCATTCATTCCTTGAAGAAAATGGAGGGGATGTCCGAGCAATTATTTTAGAATGGCACTGGATTTAAGCTGATATCAGTAAGACTAGAGATCTTTACAGCAACAATACTATAAAACACTTTTGGAAAATCTTTAAAAAAGAGAGAAAAGCAATCGACATTGGACATGTTCTTTAATGCAACATAAACAAAAAATGAAAAGGACTGATTAATATGCAATATTTTATTTTTTTTAATAAACAAACTTAAAAAATTATTCATCCTTTATTAATTTATTTTTTAGTGTCTATATGTGTGTGTGTAAAGGCAAATTTTAATTCAAAGAAATAAACTTTTTATAGAAAAATTCACAAGTGTTCAAACAAACCCATCATTTGCTTCCCAAGATGGGGTAATTGTTAACAGATAATAAAAAATAAATGTTACTATCTTTAACGATGAATCGAGATACATTTTGAATTCTGTCAGTGGTTGTATTTGTGTTGTAAGACCTTGCGAACGATGCTTTAATCCTGCTTAGTGTTAAAAATGTGACTGCTCAAGAATTAGAGCAAACTATAATAAAGCTATTTGCGTGTTTTCTTTCACTATAAAGTTCTCAAAAACCCTTTTCTAACATAACTAACTATGCCCTATCACATTCACCAATTATATCACAAGAATGCCATTGATAATTTGAAGTGTTTGAGCAGCAGTATTTTGAAATTTACATTAAGATACAATTTAAGAGACTACTTAGCATTAATATACTATCGTTTCTCGACTTTTCACACAATACTTACATAAAATTTGTTTTTCGTGCTTTTTTGAAAAATATGTTTCTTGAAATATTTTTATCAATGATCACTTTTCTAAGGAGAATGCATTGAAATGGAAAGATAAAGAACTGCTTCGGTGCGCCTCATTTTGAAATCAAATAAAAATGTCTTCATAAATGCAATAACATCTAACAATTGGTTAATTTTTGATTGTGTACTGATGAATATTGTAAAAGTTCTGATTTGCAATTTGAGGCATTACTATTCTCAAACAATACTCTTGGACGCTCAAACTCTGCAGAAATCGTACTCGGAAATTACTTTTGCCTTTCTTTTCGCCAATACTATCTGTTTTATGTATACCACGAAACAAATACTTATAACAAAGTTTAAACGCTGTTATAAAAATGCAATAAACACTGAGACCATAAAACATCTCCAATATATAACGTGAATGAGAAAGACGCAACATTTTATAAGAAATATTTATCAAGAAAAAAAGATGCTATTCAACTAATTCTAAACAAACTTACAAAAAAACTAAAGCATTTAAATTTGGCTTATTAATTTATTATGTATATACATTGAGAAATAAAAATTTTAAAGCAAGAGTTTGATTCAAACTTTTTCATTGCCCTCTACTTTTGAACAGTCGTACATGCTTTTAGGAACCGCTAAATCGAGGGCTGCTGTATAAATCATAAATCTCCGTTAAAAATGTTTAACCGACTTAATGGCTCATTTGCATTGTTGTAAGTCAGAAATTTAACAAACTCTAAAAATCCATGATGTATAGTATCCTTTATTTGTGCATTTGAAATTGCATAGTAAGCTTTCGTACTACCATTTTTTATTTGAATTATTCAGAAATGGATTATATACTTCTGATCTGAAATATTCGTAATTTATATTGATATTATGAATACATCAATTTATTACTCTTTAATTATGAATTTATTACTCTCAATAATAATAAACAATAATCAATTTATTACTCTTTAATTATTCTTCTAGTAGAAATTGTTTCTAATGAATTTATATTTGAAAAAAAAATTACAGTAGAATTCCAATTATCCGAACCAATTGATACCGGCTTTCATTTGGATAAAGAAAGTTTTGGATAATGGGATATTTTTCGAAAAACCAAAAGGCTTATTCTTATTAATTACTGTAAGTTGAAAATGGCAGTAAACACTATATTTTTCAAAGAAAAAGAACTTTTAATGAATTGAATGAAAGGACAACACTTTTACATGCTAAGATACTTACAAATGGGGTACATTAATACAGTATCTATATACAGCGCTGTAAATAAGAGCCATTGCTTGCTGAATATCTCCATCAGAGTCAGCTGTTTCACTGCCTTCATCCGTTTTCGGACAGTTAAGTCACGCATCCGCTTGACAGTGAAAATTCGCAGGTGGTCACACTCGTGCAAATGCTTTATCCATGTCAAAGCAATTTCAAAGCCAGCAAATGCTTCTCTAGACGATTATCTCTTATCTGCTTCAACTTGTTATTTAAAGTCATCTTAATTAACATTTTAAATAAGTTTACCACTTACAATTTGAAATCTAGGGCCTCACTCATAATCTATTCTCCTATATTTTCACACTAACTTTTGGAATATCCAGGAATTTTTAAAAGAATGTTTTTTTGAATACCACAAGAGGCACGTCATTCTCATCTTCTTCCTTATTTTAAATTTTCTTTTCTTAAGCTTTTTTCCTTTTTCTCGTTTTTCGTATATTCTTCAGATTAATTCATTTTTCTGAAATTCTGAAAGTGATTCGTAAAATTTGATTTCAACTGTACTAAAATTAATTGGGTTTTTTAAAATTTTGATTTAAATTTAATATTTTCTTAAAACAATATCTTATGAATACGTCATTCTCATAAATGTATTTTTTCGATTTTTAATTTGCTATATAACTTCCAATATTTCCAGTGTGTTATTTATATTTTGAAACAAATATTACATTATTTCAAGTAGCTTTGAAATTTCGAAGCATTTAAGGATTTAATTTATATTATTTGTCTTATTTTTTTATGTATGGATTTGCAAATTCAAATATATAAGACATTTTTACTAATAAAAATTTGGAGGTAAAATAATTAAAAAATTTACCACACACTGAGGTATACAAAATGTAAAAATGTGTATAGTATCATGTAATAATTTTTTTATTTCATTTAACTAAATATTTTATTAATTAAAACGAAGTTAAAAGATATTTACTTCGTTTTAATTTCTATCATAATATTTTGCTATTAAAAGAAACTCATTGCAATCCACGCTGATAAGTTTAGAAGCAAATGTTTAAGATAAAATTTTAAAAATTGATTAGTTAAATATGCTTTGGCAGTTGATTTTCTTTCAGTTAAGGAATATTTATAGCTAAAAGTAAAGTGTAGGCATAATAAAAAGTGTAGGCATAATTTAAAAAATGTAGGCATAATTACAATAATAAATAAAAGCAAATAATATTAAAAAATTAGAAAATAAATCACTAGATAAAAATCAGTTTAGTTTCTAAAGTATCCCATCAACTATGCATGAATATCAACGAAACAGTAATCCATTGTGACCCACACTTAATAATGGTGTGAAACAGAAAAAAGCAATAATAAGATATCTATTAATTCTATTACACACATTGACAACAGGAAAAGAGATTCACACAATCCAGTCACGCAAGGCCATGCAGCCAAAATATTCGAGAACTAAATACATTCTCACTTTCTTATAACGCATTTCAAGTGATAAAAATACACCAGTCGTTCTTGTAAACAACTGTTCATCACCGAAAAAACAAATGTACATAACCTCGTGATAACCCGACGGTTCCATTAAACAATTTCTCATGATTTTGCCACCGCTAACGGTCGCTATTCATTTCACAACCTAACAGGAAAGCATGCGTGACAAATCCATAAAGAAATTGCATAGGCGTCAACTTGATGGCCCATTGTGGCGAGAAACTGAAACTACATTACCTGACATGTGGGTTATTCGGATAGAAATCTATTGTTAACATTGATATCTTCAATGCATTCCTTATTGAATGGCGCTCTCTGTAACTGGATCAAATTACATTGGCGACGCATGATGAAGCGTAATGCATCTCTCACGTAGCCCATAATCCGTTCAAGTTTCTAAAATGAATTGCGTAATGAACTGAAACCATAGAAAATATTGAAATATGAGAATGCATAGTAAATTAGGAATATTTCCATAGTTCATTTTTTGTGTTAATAATGTTAGTGTTCATTTATATTGTGAGCAGAAGTGATTAAAAATTAATTTAGATTTCTGAAACATCACTTGCATACCGTGATCTAATTGAGGAATTAGGATTAAATTCACTGTACGGTCACCACCGGCGCGTTTTTTTTTGGCGCAAAATTTGGCGAACATTTTTACTGGTAATCCGGTAAACTAGTATTTTGGCGACCCTATTTGTTATTAATTTCTCATGAATATTTACCGATTAAACTTTATTAATATTAAATTTAATCAAAAAATTTTATGGATAATTTAACATATCAATTTTATAATTTTACCATTGATGTTTAAAATATATAAATCTGCGTTTTTTGTTATATTTTTAAAATTAGTTGAGCATATTACAACAATGTATGAGTAGTACCAACAATGTATGAAATATTTGTTACTATTTCAGCCATTTTCCTCCCGCCGTTTTCCCGATCGGAAATTCGTCATACGGTCATCCTTGACGATTTTTGGAAAATTTCGCCAAGGGTGACCACATGGTAAATTTTTACCGAGGAATTACAATAATTTAAGGAATAATAGTAATTCAAATTATAGTTATTTCTTATCAGATGTGAATGGATAATTGTTAGAATATTTTATTCTAAAAAATAATTACTTTTATGTCAATATATATATATATATATATATATATATATATATATATATATATATATATATATATATATATATATATATATATATATATATAACTTAACAATAATTTTTCTTTCTGTATACTCTTATTTTCCCGTTAAGATTTTATTTGCTTGAATACTCATTTTACATACCTGCCAACTTTGGAGGAAAAAATCAGTAGATTCTACTAATTTTGAGGGAAAAAATCAGGAGACACTACTAGAGGCATTTTTGCTTCAAACAGAATGTTTAAAACGGTAGTACCTCAAAAGGACAATTTTACTCTTTAGATTATGCATTCTGAGAATGATTTATGTTAAACATATTTTGTGTTAATCTTAATATTTTAATAAAAAATTCATCAACCTCAAAGACTCTATGAGAAATAAAAGAATATACTACACGTAAAAAAAAACAACGTTTTTGTTCTAATATTTATTTTATAGGGCAAGTTTTACTACACTAGTGCAGTTTATAAATTATTAAACCTATAAAATTACATAAAAACATAATATACATTACTAGCTAAATTTAATTCAATAACAAATACTTCTAAGAACATAGAAATTATCAAATACTTAGTCTATAAAAACATAATACATTTCAAATTTGAATAACTCATGACGGTTTATTTTTTTCATACTTTGCTGGCTTAGCGTTTTTTAAAAATGAATTGGTAAACTGCTGTTCAAAAAATTTTTTCTTATGCTGAATATATTTAAGCTATTTTGAGACTGTTTAAAACAACTCAATAAACTTTTTTCCGACAAAATTTCGACTGTTTTTAAGTTTTTTACTGAAATTGTCAAAAATTAGTAGATTTTCATACATTATCGGGAGAAATCGGGAGAAATAATGAAATATCAGGAGTTTCCCGATAAAATCAGTAGAGTTGGCAACTATGATTTTATATCTATATAAAAGAAAAGAAAGTTTAACATTATTCAAATGTCACATTTTTACATTTCAATAAATATTATTCATGTGATTTGTTCATTTACAATTTCAATATTAAAAAAATATTTATTAAAATAAGTATACTAAATTTTATATCTTGCGCATGCTTACGTAAAATGAGTAAACTCCTGTGAACAATATAAATGCAATAACTTAAAATTCATAATCGAATTTATATCAAAATAGTCTTAAAATAAAATTGCAAACTATCTGATAAACTGTATTCATCGGCCAAATATTTTATTAGATTTTGTAAATGCTTGCCTTTTATTAGTTTGTGTATTTTATTTTATTAATAAATTTTACTTAAAAATTTACTTAATATTTTAACCACAATTTTTATTCAACTTTTTTAATAACATTTTTTACTGATATAATTTTTCAAATTATTTTAGATGTTGACACGATAGCATTTTTTACTTAAAATAACCAAGCACAATTAGGAATATTTTCACACACATTAATTCAATGCTTCAATAAAAATGATACTATTAATAGTTGTTAAAATGTTTAATTATCATTTAAAACATAGAAAAATTATGAGCTATCTAATATAAGCTTCTAAATATTAGGTCTACCGGAAAGTTCTGTCCGCTCCGGTTACAATCAGTTTCAACAAGTATTCAGCTCAACAAACCATTTCCGATCATATTCGGAAACTAGGGTTTGTGTGGAAATATTCGAGATGGGTGCTGCACAAGTTAAGTGACAAGAATTTGAATGATCGAATCATCATATACACATCTCTGCTTGCTTGCACGCAACAAAATCAAACCCTTCTTGGACCGGATCATAACTGGGGATGAAAAGTGGATTACCTATGAAAACATAATAAGAAAAAGGGCATATTGCGAATCCGGAAAACCTGCCCCTTCTAGCCCTAAATCGAAGTTGAGCCTGAACAAGAGAATGTTGTGTATATGGTAGGACATTTGTGGACCAATACATTTTGAGCTGTTGAAACCAGACGAAAGGCTAAATTCGGAGAGGTACTGTCAGCAATTGGATAAATTAAAAACAGCACTCCAAGAAAAGAGGCCGGTGATGTTCAATAGGAAGGACATTATACTGCTTCAATGTCAGGCCACATGCTGTTTTGGGGACTCGTCAGAAAGTCGCAGAGCTAGGCTGGGAAATTCTGTCGCATCCACCATACTCCCTGGACCTAGCACCATCTGATTATCACTTGTTTCTGTCCTTACAAAATTTCTTGCAGGGAAAACAATTCACGAACGAAGAAGATATCAGAAAAGCACTGGTTCAATTTTTGGCCTCTAGAGATAAGACATTTTTTAAAAATGGGATATTTAAATTGCCATCACGCTGGCAAGAAGTCATAAATAATGATGGCAATTAAAATATTCAATAAAGTTTATCCAAAGTATGAAAAAATGTATTCCTTTGTTTCATTCTAAAACGGACAGAACTTTCCGGTAGACCTAATAAAATAGAAAAAATAGATTAGGTACAGATTTTTTCTTTTTCCACATAAGTTATATTAAAGCTATATATGAATAAACTTTTAATGAAGATCTGAAAAATGATATACTTTTAAAATGCAAATAAAATAAATGCGCAACTTTATATCTTTTTTCCTACTTTTGTTTGTTGATTAGTAGACTTATAATTCAAATATATGCGCGTGACGGTTAATTGGGTCATGTTCTACACAGCTTAATGTTAATTTAAAATCATTAAGTACATTCCTTCTTGAAGGTATCGAACCCATGAGTATTTTATCTTCCATATTCAAATCAACTTTTTATTTCAAAACAACAAAACTTAGACCATCTAAATAGGAAACCAAAAAGCTATCTTTCTTTTAAAATATTTGATCTCTTTAGAATCAATTGCATTTAATATCGAAAAGTTAATCAATTGTTCACATATAATTTTTATTCCATAATAAATGTTTAAAAAAATGAAATATCACTGTATTTTAGAGAAATGCATGGAACATAATTTCAAAGTAAAATTTTATTAAGGAGTCAAATATTAATATTTATTTATTATTCTTACACATTCAACTCATATCTCAGAATGCTTTCTTCTTTCTTAAAATTTGTAACACTGCAAAATGCATGGAAGAATTAACCTGTCAATCGAAAAGAAAACTGCTTAATTGCCATTATTCTCGTAAGGACGCATTAAAAACTATTTGTAAATCTTTAAGAAATGATTTTCATATTTCCTTCGACGATCATTAATCAAGCATGAATCGGCCTTTCTTTATTCTGAGATAACTTCGTATAAATGTTAATTTGTGTTTGATTTCTCAAAACTGACTTATCAAATCAACATTTCAAATGAAGTTGCATTATAAATAGAATTATGACGTCCTTTTACACACCGCTTAATAAATCACACTGATGTTACTGTCCATTTTATTATCATTGCAGTCTTGTATACTAATGAAAAGTGAATACCAAATTTTCTCTAATTCATATCTGAACTTGAATTATAAAAACCACTCGAATATTTTCAATCTTGTAATTTGTTTTCGAAAAATTCAAATTATTTATGGAAATAAAAACAAAATGTAAGCAAAATCGAGAATATTAAAGACAAATGAAAAACAAATGTAAGGAACTAAGATAATTCATTTTTCAGAAATGCATTCGAAAATTTACCACGTGTTCACATGTTTTGAAGTTCATAAGAAAACTTAAAACATTATCAATTAAGTATCATGGTTGCTTATATTCAATTATAGGAGATATTTTACTATTATCCACCCATACATATATACAATAGTTCTTTTTAATTGAAATATTATAATAGGTGTTTTTCTAATTCGACAGTATTTAAATTTTGACAAACAAATTTTGCATTAAATACTTATTAAATTTATGTTTCTCATGTTTGAAAAACATTTTATAAAAATAAATAAATAAAATATTTTTGTCAATAGGCACGAATAAAAATTTTAATTCGATTCATAAATAGAAAAATATTTAATATCCAATTGCTAGAAACAGGAATAATAAAATGTAAAAGAAATACGAATATGTGCTCTTGAATGTTGTTTTTAACTTACGATTGCATTGTTTATTTCAACTCACTACTTTTTATAATGTTTGACAATTCAGCTTCAAAATAAACTGCAAAAATAAAAAAAACACACATATCATTAGCTACTTTAACTCTCTGCCATTTACATTCTAAATTGCACTAAGGAATGTCTTCGCTCGAACGCTTTCAAATTATCATCACTTTCTCATATCTGAGTACGCGGCTAACATATGCAACCGCCACGCCACCTAGTAGAGCATAGCCGAAAATAATTAATTACATTCATTTTCCGAAAACTTGGTTTTTTTTCTGGAATTCACTTTCTACAAAATTGATTTCAATCATTCATTCATTCTTTTTTACAGGAGATCGACCTAGGGGTTTTATGGAGAACTTGGTGACAACCATCGTCAACAATGTTCAGGTAAGTGAAGCGTGAAATCGGTAAAACCAGTCACGAATTGTCTCTTTTCTTGTCATCTTTGATATTCTCTATTCAATACACCCAAATACTTCAACTTTAGTTGTTGAAAACTGGAACAGTTGTTTTATTTCTGGGATCATATTGAGGAATTTGATAAAAATTTACTTCTTTTGCTGCGTATAAAAATTTAGAGTTAAGTATAATGTTCATAGATTAAATTTGGAGTATTTTATGAAGAACTTATACAGAAACTGTCACTACAAACTACGGAAAAATTCAGTTTTCTGTCATTGCAATGTAAAGTTAAATTTCAAAAAAATTATTTTGACTTTCGAAAAGAATATATTAAAACAGAATTTATTTTTTTCTCTTAGGTTCATTGAAACAATTTGTGAATTTTTCACATACATATTCTTTAAAAGAAAATCATATATTTCAGTTCTCTGAATCATTATATATAATTTAAGTAATATTCAGTTTAATAAATACTTCAAATTTTGCTATTTTGAAAACATTTTTTCCAGTCATATTTAAAAACTGTAGTTATAAAATTAAGATTTGCGTTCAAAATATTTTCTCAATACACTATTTTGCTCTTGAAATCATTTAATGATATCTCAATAATGTAGTACAAGTATGAAAGACTCGATTACTGATATTGGCGAATTGTTTTTTTTTTTAAGGAGATCAAGATCACATATTATCTTTGTGATAAATAATTTGTACATAATAACATTATGAGTACTCCAAATATATTCTAAAGAATATTTTAAAGTTTCTAAAGAAAAATTCTTATAACAACATGGATTTAACGTCTATTTTCAATTTCTATACTTGTATTTGTCAGTTCCTGGACACACTAAACCGATGCCTGTAAATATTGGCGCCAAATAATACAATTCAAACTAGTAACGTTTTTTTTATGAAAATGTTGTGGGCAAACTACTAATACAGTAACATTTTCCTGTTAAACATTTTTGAAGCACAATGTAAAAAATTAGCTCTCATCACAAATTATTAATTATTATGATGACGTTTGATTTCAAATGTCTTCATTTCTTATTTTATAAAATTATTTCATGAAGATCATATCATTTTATGTACGCGCAATGTTCACGGCACATAGAGACGCAATACTACATGATAAATATATACGCGACACATACAGTCGCAATATAGTCGAAATATGTATTACCGTGTAATATTGCATACAGTCTCAATTTACACGGCAAATATGTACACGACACAAACAGTCTCAATATTACATGGCATATATATATACGGTACATACAGTCGCAATATTACACATAAAATTTGAACACCACACAAAAAGTCTCAATATTATAAGGCAAAATATTTATACGGCACAAACAGTCGTAATATTACAAGGCAAAATATTTATACGGCACATACAGTCGCAATATTATACAGCAAATTTGTACACTGCACATACTGTCTCAATATTTCACGGAAAATATGTACACGGCTCATACAGTCTTAATATTACAAGCAGATTATATACACAGCACATACAGTCTCAATATTACACGGCGAATATGTACATGGCACATACAGTCGCAATATTACACGGCAACATACAGGCTCAATATTACACGGCAAATTTGTACATGGAACATACAATCTCTGTATTATACAGCAAATATGTACACGACACATACAGTCGCTGAATTACATAAGCACTCAATTACTGAATTACATAATTTTCCTTAAGTTTTCATTATATACGTGCACATAATTTTGTATGCAGCATCACACACTGTATTTAATATAATGTTGTATAATTTTGATATAACATAAATTAAATGCAGCAGATGAGACGAAATTAGTGTTGGGCATAGGGTTAACTGCCCTACCTCATAAATACACTCTTGTAACGAAACCTATACAGAGTGCTAAAACGAAGTTCCTGGCGAACCAGATATAATTTTGAATTGTATAGGCTATATAATGAGCCCCAGATTACCCAGGTTATCAGAAGAAACAGGCTAAGATGGCTTGACCATGTCTGGAGAAGCCGGGAAAACAATCCACTAGGATATCAACGTTTAAGAACCCCCGAAGGATCCCGTGCCCAAGGAAGACCACCAACAAGATGGCTAGTTGACACCGAAAATGACCTCAAAATAATGAAAGTTAGGAACTAGCAAAGTGTCGCTCTGGACTGGAAAAGGCGTGCTGTAGAGGCAGCTAAGACCTGTAATAGGTTGTTACACTATTAAAGAATTATAAGAAGAAATGCTGCAGATATATAACTGAACAGTTAATGTAAAATGTATATAATACAATATTATAGCTATATTTAAAAATACCCTTAACCATTCCTGTTATGTTTTTAAACTATACAGTTGAAAAACTAAACTTACCAATAAGGAAAACGATCACATAATATTTTTGATAGATAGTATCAAACATTTTACCATGTTACTCAAACGGTTTTCTATATTGATTTCCATCCACAGGTGTCTCTTCAGAACGTTCATATTCGTTATGAAGATAGCGTATCCACCAGCGGTCCTCTAGCTTGCGGGTTGGTGCTTCAGAACTTGACAGCTGTGACCACCAATAGCAAATGGAAGGCCACCCAGATAGACGCAGATGCCAAGAGCTTGTTCAAAGTAAATATGCTGAATGATCATGCAATACTAGTATAAAATATGTTGCTTAGGTTAAAAACAAATTTTCTACTGGAAAAACTTACAACTATCTAATCACTAACATTTTATTGGTGATAAATGTATTACTATTTTTTTCAATAATATGAAGTGTAAAAGTAACAATGAAATAGATTATTTATATCAAATAATTTATTGATGTATAAAACTATATAAGAGACATCTTACGAGGTATATCCAGAAAGTAAGATCCGTTTCAATTTATCTCTGCTGCAGCGCTGTGATCGCAGTTCCGCACATGCGCGGTAGACGCTCTGTGTCAAGGATAAGAAACGTGCGCCATTTTGAGATTGCTGTCAGCCACGTACGCTTTGTTGTGCTTGTTTACAATGTCGGTGTTGATTGAAAAACCCGCCGCTTGTGAAATCCGATCTGTGATTCGCTTTCTGAATGCTAGGAAAGTGAAACCAATTGAAATTTATCGACAAATTGGCGAAGTTTACGGACAAAACGCGATGAGTGATTCTATGGTAAGAAGATGGGTCCGACAATTCAATGAAGGACGTAGTGAAGTGCACGATGAAGAACGAAGTGGGCGTCATCTTTGGTTACAGAAGAACTGGTTCACGCGATTGATGAAAAGATCCAGGAAAACCGCAAGTTTACAATTAGTGCTTTCGTTATGGAATTGACCATCCTCCTTACAGGCCTGACCTCGTTCCAAGCGACTTTCGTCTGTTCTCACATCTCAAGTCTTTCCTTGGTGGTCAACACTTCAACAATGACGAAGAGCTGAAAGAAACTGTTTCCAACTGGTTGAAGACACAGGCGCCAAACTTCTATGAAGAAGGTATACAAAAACTTGTGCCACGCTATGACAAATGCCTGCAAAATTTCGTCAGTTATGTGGAAAAGTAGTTTAAGAGTTGTAGAATTTTGTGCAATAAATAATTTTTCTGTATCTGTACACAATTTAATTTTATTACCAAACGGAATTTACTTTCTGGATATACCTCGTATATTTTGAATTCAGTAATTAATCAACATAATATAGATAGATAGCGGTGTAGGCGAGCCCCGGACTCTAGCTTTAAGTTCATGAGTTTGGAATATTCGCCCATCACCATGTGCCTCGTAATTTTGAGCCACGGTCAGGTGACGAGGTCTCACCTGAGCTGGCAACCTCCTCTCCACATCCACGCTTTACTGTTGGAAGTACTTTGGGCGTCATTGACGTGGACACGCCCCCAACCCACGGAGCTCCAGCAACCCAGTGAGGGAAAAAGGATAATATAGAAACAGTGTTCAATTGAGTAGCAAGATGTTCGAAGTCAGGATATATTAAAAAAAAAAATTATTTAAGGAATATTTAAAATTGTCAACCAATTTTTTTAAATTTCTTTTTAATACATTTTGGTAGAAAGTGTGCTTGAATAAATAGAGCTTTGTTGCATTCCATAAAAATATTCTGATTACATTAAAAAATTCATTCAATATTTATAAAAAAATTCATTTTCCAAAACATAGACGATTAAGTAATATTATAAATTGATTTTTTAACAGTAGAATACATGTTAAATAAATGATTAAAAGTAATTTATCCTTTCTTTGTGTCTCTTTCATGCAATGCTGTTTTTACTAAAACATTAATAAAGATTTTGATTAAATATTATCAACATAAAATTGATTAATATTGTAAAAGGATGAAAACCGAATTAGGAATTATTTACCCATTAATATTGCACTGTTACGTACATTACAAAAAAACCAACAAAGAATATAAAACAATTATAAGCTATGGAACTGGTATTCTTAAAAAAATTTATTTTACTATATTTAATTTAATTGTAAAATAGTTCTGTTTAACTGTGTTGATGTGTTTAAGCAGGCTGAAAGAGATACAGATTGTTAACTTTTTACAATATTTGATAATTTTATACAGACCTTTCTAAAACGTTTTTTATACAATTGAAAAACAATATGGAAGTCTAAAGTAAATACATCAAATAAAATTATTTTAATATTTAATAAATTTTATTTAGAGATAACATAAATGTTTGAATTACTAGTTTTAAGTGTTTTACAATAAGCCACCTCATTCAAATAAATTTTTATTAACATTTCAATTTTTTATTCTAAACTACTTAGAATTATTTAATTGTCTCAAATTATAAATATTTTTCTATTAATGTTTTATTCAAATATATTTTTAAATAAGATTTTTTATTAAAATAGCAAAACAACTATTGATATTATAAAAAATATTCAAAAACATTCCGAATTTTTAAAATAAATTGGGATAATCAATAGATTACAAAGCTGGATTGATTATTTAGATTTACATAAAATATCGCTTTTATGTATAAAAATTAATTTTAAAAACATAATGATTCAAAATATTTATAAGGAGTCTAATGAAAACGGCTAATTAAGATTTTCTTTTAAAAAATTCTATTTAAATTTTCAATTAACGTTTTTTAATTCAAATCCAGAAGAAAACATTTTTATGAAATTATTGTTAGTATTTATATAACTTTGTTCCTAAAATAAAATCTTGACATCACTTTTTTAAGTTAACAACTTTATATGTTTTTTCTGAACATTTTTTACTAAAAATATAAATTCTTTATAATTCAAGTTAATTGCATTTAATAATTTAAAAAATAAATATTACATTAAATGTTTTAAATATGCAATTTTTTTAATCAAAGTACTGATACAGTTTAAATCTTATTAAAAATTTTACATCATTTTTATAATTACTGATAATATTACGATTAGGTGAGAAAAAGCAAATTGATTGAATTTTTAAATAAAAGAAAGATCTAATACAATTTTATAGAAGCGATTATTTAGATAACTTTTTACAGTATTTATATATTTGAACGAAATGAATTTTTTCATTTGTAACTTGAATTATGAAATTTTAAGGATTGCAGATGTAAATATCATGAAACATAAAAAAAGACTCTAATACATAATGAGATGTGAAAAATATCAATAAAAATAAACCAAAGTCTACTTATTTATGTTATAAAGATTCATATTTTATAGGCAATGTATTTTTATTGATTTAGATATTATGTAAATATGTATTTTTATATATGACTTTACAGGTTATTTTTATTTGTATCATTGATCTAATTTGTGAAATATGAACAACAAACAATTAAACTTTTATTCTAGGAAACGATTCAAACTCACTAAAAGATATAGGCTCAAAGAAAAGATTCCGTAAATAAATTTATGAAATATATATATATATATATATATATATATATATATATATATATATATATATATATATATATATATATATATATATATATATATATATATATATATATATATATATATATATATATATATATATAGTACAGAATATACAGAGTAAACAAATGCTACACACGTTATTATTTTCATTACTTTTACTTATTTTCATTACTTTTTTGCGTAAAAGATTATTTATTAGAAATTATATTTTTATTAAGGAAGTACTTATTTTTTACAAATAAATTTAGTTGATTTGCAATAACAACTCATATTATAGAGTTTTATTTGAAGGAAAGTAAATGTTTATGACACTTAAGAAAGAAGACTAATTTTAGATTAAGAAGGACTTATATTGAATAAACTTATTTTAAACGAAGAATGTACAAATTATAAATATGAAAATCAGATAAAAACATAAAAAAACATCCATAAAAATACATAGATAATTTATTCACATATCATATGCTTTTAAAAAGTAAAATTATATAAATTTTAATATAATTAAAATTATTATACAAAATATTATTTTTAAAATGAAATTTAGGTTCCATTTTTTAATTAGATTAGTGTATAAAATTATAAAAAATTGATAAAATGCTTGAAAATGTCATTTGAATTTATTAAATTTCTGTCGCCAACATATTTGAGCAAAAGATGCACAGACGCTTTTCTTCTTCATTTACTTTAGTACTGATAGGTCCAAAATTTAAATATTCCTGAGAATATTTTCTTGATTTTATTTACGGGATCAAGTTCGTCTATGCACTTGTTGATGCTTGACTATCATCTAATGCTCGCTTAATTCCACTTAAGAATTTATCCATGATTAGGCATAAATCTGCTACCTTGAAAGATTTAATGCAGTGAATTACAATTAAAACCAAAAAACATACACATTCATGATAGATTCACTAGCAATAGAACGATTAACTCGAATAGCTTGAAATGAAAATGGCGTTATCGAACATTCTCCTTGAATTGAAAGTGGCGTTATCGAACATTCGTCTTGAATTGAAAGTGGCGTTTTCGAACATTCTCCTTGAATTGAAAGTGACGTTTTCGAACATTCTCCTTGAATTGAAAGTGTTGTTATCGAAAATTCTCCTTGAATTTAAAGTGGCGTTATCAAACATTCTCCTTGAGTTGAAAGTGGCGTTATCGATCATTCTCTTGAATTGAAAGTAGCGTTTTCGAACATTCTCCTTGAATTGAAAATGGCGTTATCGAACATTCTCCTTGAATTGAAAATGGCGTTATCGAACATTCTCCTTGAATTGAAAGTGGCGTTTTCGAACATTCTCCTTGAATTGAAAGTGGCGTTTTCGAACATTCTCCTTGAATTGAAAGTGGCGTTTTCGAACATTCTCCTTGAATTGAAAGTGGCGTTATCGAACATTCTCCTTGAATTGAAAGTGGAGTTATCGAACATTCTCCTCCCTTCTTTGAGAAAACATTTGCACCTAATCGAGATGGCATTTTGTCGACATTCAAGAATGTTTGAGACAAATCGGAGGGCGCTCCGTGGCTGAGTTGTCTAAAGCATCACCGCTAATCGCTTGAGAGCGTAGGAGTGTGGGTTCGATTCCCACCGTGGCCCTGGGTGTTTTCTTCGTTATTCTTCTGTGGTTGTACATCTGTCATTGTGCTATTTGTCCTATTATCGACGAAGACTTACAAGCGGATCTCAAGAATCAAGCATACAAGTCTGAATATTTGTAATGTAATAAATAAATAAAGACAAATCGGAACTCCTCGTGAAACCGTGAGAATGTCCAACATGGAGGATGGAAGGGGCATAAAAAGTCACTGGATTCTTGTTTTGTCAGTGCTGAGGATCAGCCATGCCAAATGTCAATAAAATTCCGTATTCTTGGTATTATGTAAGGTTTAAAATAAAAGTCGTAGTGTGGATTGAGTGCCAAAATGCTCAAATATTATTAAATACATTTTATTATATGTGTGGTGATCAATGAAAATCATATTTGAAAATTGAATCGCGAATATACTGAAAGATTGAGAAACGCTGCTTTATGTCGTCTAGAAGGGTTTTATAAAGGAACAAAGACCAATTGATATATATCTAAAATAATTTTCCATCTGTTTTCTTATTTTAGCTTAGTTTTTAACGAATCAGTTTTGAGATGAAAAATATAGCTTTTAATCTTTAAAGATAACCTTATACGTCACAAAAGTTGTAAATGCATTGAAACATTTTAACGTTTTAATATAATCCTCTGTTGATGGTTTTTTTAATTTAATTAAATATTTCCGTTTATTTACCTATTTGGAGTCTCGTACTAGAATATTTAACTATATAATCTAATTAAACATTATAACAATCAGGGTAAAAATTTATAAAGCCTTTCTAAAAAATGTTGCCAAACTAATAATTTATTGTTTTTTCTGAAATGCTTATTAGAGAAATATATTATTAAAAAAAATTGGAAATCCGATTACATACATTATTATATGCATTGAACTACTTATATAACATTAATTTTGTAATGTAAATTATATTAGAATTTCTTCAAAATATTATTTAAACGATATCTATAAATACTAACGAAATAATCTTTTTAAATTGCTTATGGAAGAAAAATGTGCTTTTTACTTCGTTGTTAACTTAACTTTCTTAATAAAATAGATTTTTCCGAATTATAAATAATATTTTATATTTGAATATTCTTACATCTTATTCAATTCAATATTCTTACCTCGATTTTCTATTTTTGGTTTATGTAAAATAGATTTTATACCATAGAGGGTAAAAATTTTTAAATTTGTTGTGGCTACGTAATTTTGTTGTTGTTGTTACTTATGTCACTTGGAGAAGCCAAGCTCACTACCGTTGGCTATGCGAATTTAAATCAACAGGGTGCGTTTTTCGCTTAACCAGAGCATCACGCAGGTGAAAGTACGACTTTGCTTTTCAAATCCTCCGCTAGATAGCATCAGCAGAGGATCCACTTCCTCAATTTTGACGTTGATCTGAAAGGTGAAATAAATTTCTACTAGATATTAAAGCTTTGACAAAACAAGCTCTCGTTATGTCATTGGCTAATGCGAATTTAAATCAATAGGAATTTTGAATTGAATTAATTAAATCTAATACCGATATAGAATCTACTAAAATTCTACTTTTTTTAACTGTAATTCGGACAAATTTTACTTTCAAAAGTATAAGATATAGTGAATACAGTTAACTAATATTTGACAACTATTTCTTCGAAAACTTCAACATTAAAAACATTTTGTAAAAATAACTTTAAAATAGAAAAAATTTGTTTTTATAAAATTTAGCTTATTGCAAGCCGTTTCTTAAATATGAATTGTTTGTAAATATATGGTGTTTGCTACATTTAATTGTGTAACTATTTTCGTTAAATTACTCTGTTTCAGATTTTATAAGTTATATATTTTATAGTATAAGATTTTATTTGTGGTATTTTAATTTTCTCCATTTAACCATAATCGATGAAATGAGAGAACTCATTATTCGGCTTTCATGATGTAGCTATAATTTAATAAATAACTACGTTTTAAAGTATGCCTAAAATTAACATTATTTGTGTGTATAGCAATTATTTCAACACAAAACATTCCTAATTTTAATCAGATATTTCGAAACCTTGTCTTGAAGAAAGAAGCTACATCAAAGTCTGGTGTATAATTTAACTCCTATGGGAACAATAATCTTGTACAAATTTACAAATTCAGAAAATTAATCGATTAACGATTTATTAATATAACTACTAATTATTACTGGCATTAACGATTTTATGTTGGTATCACTCTGGTTAATAAATTTGAAATTTAAGATTGACGTCTTATCGGATTATCTTGCGCTCATATTATAGTTCTTATTCGTTTAGGTATGAGTTTACATCTTTCGGAAGTTGAGGCAGCTGTGGCCTGGTTGGATAGGGTAATGTTCTTATTATCGGAAGGTTGTTGTTGTTGTCGTGTGCCATCTAGGCTGGCAATATGGGGTGCGCTGCTCCCCTTTTCCAACTGAACCATATTTGGAGTGGAGTCCGACTTCTTCAGTACACACATGCTATAGGTACCCATTTATAGGGTAGGCAACCATTCACACCTCATTCATACAAGGAAGAGACAAAGACAAGATAGATATAGAGAGAAAGTACATCCATGCCCGAACCGGGATTCGAACCCAGGACCACCTTATCCGCAGTCAGGCACACTGACTACTTGACAAGTTGGGTGGCTATTATTGGAAGGTAATGAGTCCGAATCCCAGCTTAACTAAGATCCATTGTTTTTCACTAAAAGTGGCTGAGGCACGTGAAATAGGTCATAGTCGCAATGTCCTCCAAGTGAAAAGATATCTCTGGGGATGGCAGATCATGTATTAAGGGATCTTGTGCTTGATCCCTGCTTCTAAATTATGAAAACTTCCCCTGGCTGCTTGGTAACTGGTAGAGTCCTACTCAGGGCTAGCTAGAAAGATAGTGGTGCAACCACAACAGCAATATACTCCAGGAGTGCACTTATATCAAAGATTATGATGTAACTATACAATTTTTTAAACCTTGGGAATTAGATGAAAGAAAAGAGTGCTATCAGATGCGTCTTTACACCATATCCAATCTATTTCCTATTTGGTTAAGATTCAAGCTTTGCAGTTGCCATAAAAGCCATTGAAAATTTGGTACTCAGCGAATTAATTTTGAATACCTTTGGCAGGATGTATAGTTACATTATCGACCATGAAGTATCTGTTGATATCAGAGTAAAAAGGGAGCATTGTAGAGTGACTTGACCTCCTTGGTTATCTCACGACTGCTGTTTACCCTCGAGGAATATCAAAGCGCCATTTCCATGCTATTAGGACATGCTCCATATCATGACACTCCAACCAGACACCTGCATAATGCAAGTAAGGCAAAATTGAGTCAATGACTTCGAAGGGCTCAAGCCAAATTTAATATTATCCATCCATGTGAAATATAATGTAGCGTGGATTCATGCAACTACATTACCAATATATATTATTCAGATGTTCAGTGTCTTCTTTCCCGTTACCACTTCAAATGAATTTAGCATTTCGCGCGGGAATGAGTGGTTCTCATGTGTATGTGATTATGTATTCACACTCTCTGCGATTCCCTGCGCATGTTGTAGAAGAAATTTGCTGTAGATAGCTTTGGTTGATGAATTTGTAGAAGAGTAGAATGCCATACAGTTTGTCGGACACGACATCGATTATGTTTTTCGAAAGGTGCTCAACGTACTTACAATGAGGTTGCTTGATTGCCATTTCCAAGAAATGAAATAACTTGAATCTTCAGTTCCAAGAGTCAATGCACATATATTGGATATGAGTTGATGCTTTCCGCTGAAAATTGGAACTATGGAACAGAAATTTAATGCTAAAATCTAACAGTGTTTGCAAATATGGATGATTGTGTTAAAACTTACAGGGTCGAGGAACAACATGTAAAAGTTGTTTTTGTAACCACTGAAAATCATTTAGCCATGCTGGAAAATAAGTTTAAAAAGTACTTTCTTTTTACTGACAGTCTTTTGACGACAAATTGATAGCAACATACGAGTGGGTTAATGATCCATTTCAGAATACTTCCAAAGAGCTCTCAATTCCTAAATAAGAAAACTTCATGACAATTTGCGAAACCAAAAGACAAATTACTAATAAATCTCTCTTTGAATTTTGAGCAGGAGTAGATGATAAGTTTTTTGGCACTAAAAAACAAGGGAATTTCGCATTTTATTACGCTTTTCAATATCTTACCTTTATGAAATTGGATTTTCTGCAGTGTTTTTTTAAGATAAAATATATATCACTATATAGAATATTGAACGAGAGTGTCTATTTCTAATATGAAGCCTTCCTCAGAAAAACCTTCTTTTGCAAAATAGGCCCAAGGAAGTCATTTGTTTTTCTTTAGTAAGTTGTTTTAATTTAATGAATTAATTGTGTTAAACATTATGTCAAAAAATATTTTGTTTTGTATTTGTATGTGCTTTCCTTTTATTCAGTTTATCAATTTTGTTTCCTTAAATAATGTTTTCTCTTGAATATGCTCGGGTCCCCTAAGTTGGACGTGTCCCACAAATTGAGAATCGTTGGCATAACAATATGACGGGATACATACCATACCAATGGAGGTTGCCAACCATTAATATATAACTTTAACATTTGACTTATGATGTGATAGCTGTAAAATAAAACAACAACTGAACTTTCCATGACTAAATGTATTTTACTTTGTAAACAAGCAAATATCTGAAAATTCCTATGTGATATTTTCTTATTATTTCTAGTGTAATTTTTCTTAACTCCGAAAAGGAATTGAAACGAGTTTTATAGATTATCCTATTTCTGCACAATGAAGAATCAGAATCATTTTACAATAAACTTCACAAAAACAAACCGATGTTATATACGTGATAAAAATTTCGCCTCTAGTGTAGAATAACCTCACGTTCTGGGGTTTTCGATTGCATCGATCATAATTCATGCCGCCTTGGTACTGAATATAAATCAAATTAAATTAACAATAATTTACAAAGAAAATAGTTTTCTAGGGAAAGGTTTACAATAACTAGTTTATTCTTAATCTTTACTGAGAGAGATGCGTCTATAATATTTATGATGAAATGAGTTTCTTAATTGTTGAATCACATGTTTGTGGGTAGGCGTGGGTTTTATTGCAGAATGTCAATTTTAAAATATGGTATTCTTATTATGTTGATAATTTTTCACATTATACAAAGCTATCCTGTTTTTAATCTAAAATCTATAATAATGATTATATAATCACATTAGAAATCTATAAGTTGCAATTTACTCTTATGAAAATAAAATAAAATTCTTCAATGGTTCAATAAAAACATGACAGCACATACTTAAAATATATTATGATATATTTCATTTTCAATATCATTATGATGAAATAAATGATAAAATTGCCAAGAAAAGTTTTTTTTTATAAATAATTTTTTTCGCAGTTCAATTAAATATTTCCGATTTGCAATGTTAGGATTACCAATGCGAAATCAAATTAGACAAACAAAAGATGAATACTAATTAAGTCTGAAGTTTTTTATTACAATTAGTTTACGCATTAAATTTGCTTAGACCTCATTTTTATTTTATACTAAATATTAGTGTTTTAAAAATACGGTGAATACTCCAAAACTTTTAAAACTAGTTTTATAATATTGTTTGCCATACATTTCAAAATTAACGAAAAAAAAAAGACTTCCTAAATATGTGAACAAAGTATAATCTGGAATAAATTACCTTATGGTATATATAAGTACCTTTAAAACTTTTCGTCCTACATTAGCCTTTTTCATGATATCGTTAAATTTTATTTTTAATTACTTAATATTTTAAAATATAAACTTTTAATATTTTAGTTTTAAGTGTGGTGTTTTCAGAAAGTATTGAATGTATTCCTTGATCTTAAATTCCTTGTGATTCCTTGATCTGTCATTGAATTTAATATATTTACATAATATCATTCTAATAAGAAATAAATGTACATATTATTAATATTCTCATTTTTTTCACATCAGAAAGTTAACTTACTTTCTTTTCAAATTTAATTTTTTAGTTATTAAAATTAAAGAAAATTTGATTTCGGACATTATTAATATCTATCTATCTATCTATCTATCTATCTATCTATATATATATATATATATATATATATATATATATATATATATATATATCTGTGTGCGTGTTACCGCCAAAGCATGAAACGCTGGAATTCTATAGAATGACAAACGCTATTTAGGCAAAGTATGAAAAAACTTTCTGATGAGGTTATTATGTAAATGATATGCATTTCTCAAAGATACAAATGTTATTCTGAAAAAAAATGAGAGTGACATTAAAAAAAATTATTCAAAATGCGTAAAGAAAATGGAAAATTGCACACACCATAATTTATGCCTTTCTTATTAAGAAAAACAAAATTTCATATGAAAAAATAAGAAATCACCTACTTGTTGTAACCTGGCAGACTTGAATTACGTTTTGAATTACATTTTTCACACAAAGACATTTCATCTTTTGGCGCTTTGTTTTACACATTAATTTCAAGAATTCTTTACCATCGTCACGAAGCTGAGTAATTGCAATCTGACTTTGAGAGAGATTTCGTGGTCAGGAATGTATTCAATTCTAAGCAAGTTCTTAGGGCCTATATTGCGCGAATTACCTCGCCCCTTGTTGACTTCAGGAATAGGAACGAACAGTAGCTCCCAAGGAAGCAGCGGAACATTTTTTTTTCGAATTCATTTAAATTTTTTTGTGTTGTATTTCGAGACTGATTTTAGAGTTTACTTTACTTTCGATAGCATTCCCAGTTTTGAAATAAATATTGCACAAATATCCGTTTCATCACCTTTACTAACATGGCCACAAAAGGCTTTTTGGCGACACATTTTACATGCAAGTGCATCACTTGTTTCTTTTAAACACACACAACATGGTGTCAGAAACGAAAAGTTCTTTGGTAAGCATGCCTTTATCATGTTGTTTTAGTCCATTATCGACTGTAATCTTATGCATGTTTCTTGAAGTAGGCTCTTTTTTTGCATAATCTGATTTGTTTCGTCTTTTTCCATTGTTGGACGCTTTCTATTACTTTTTTTAGCTGCTCATTTGTATTTATGTCTTCTTAAACATCTTCTGGTCGAAAAAACATTGTAAGCGCCTACTTTAAGTTTACTGTCAAAAAGAGTTTTGTATGGTATTCTTTTGATCCCAGAATGGTATGCTCTATTTTTCATAAATTAGTATTTCCAGTTTCGAAATGCAGTCTTTCGCATCAAGCAGTCAGATTTTATTATCTTGTGTCCTTGTACAAAGTATGTTTTCGATATCGTGATTTCCTTTCTCAACACATCCCTAGTTTTGTGACTGGCAAAGCTTTCCATCAAGGATCTTTAGTGTTGGCCAAAACTCCTTCAAGCTGGTCACTATACTATTGGCAAATTCTCTACCACTGTTAGACTATAATATAATAGATGACGCTCCAAGCAACGAGAATTTGTCCACTAGATTGTAGGCTACTTCTTCAGCTCTTTTTGACGTTAGAGTTTTCAGAATCCCAAATTCTTGTGAAATGATCTTGAAGCCCTATAATAAATTTGCATTCTGTATTTGTCTGAGACTAAAAGTCAAAAGATCTACCTGACAACGAGAAATAAATTCACAAAAAAAACATAGGTTTCGCGAACAATGCCCTTTTTAATACATTTCTGTTTTTTCTGGAAATTTAAACAAAGATGGATGTACATCTCAATATCATGACGTTTAATGCTTTTGTATTTATTTGAAAGCTTTTTCAACGTTCTATGACGTTCTCCGTGTCCAATAGACTAATGAGTTTCATGAAGTACGTGAAATAACTCAAGAGTTCGTGACGTAATACTGCATAGTACTAACGCCTTCTTCAACTGGATAAATGAGTTTACTTTTGTTTTCCACAATCATTACATCGTAGCAATTCAGCAACCAACAGTCCCTGGGTTCTTTCTTAGTAATCATTGTGACTTTTGGTACTTCGTTTATTAACTTCTGATTAGTAGTTTTGGTTAAGAAAACACTATTTTTTTCAGCGTCAATACTAATTTTGCACAGTTCATCATCGAATCATTGTTTTATGTCTAAGGACCATATCTCCTTCTTTAATACTACAGTTTGCTAATTCATTTTAATTCAGCACAGTAAAAAACAATTTTTGTTGAACAAATTTAAGTAAAATCGGGTAATTTGATACTCCCGTACAAAACACAAAGTGCAACTGTCAAATTTTGAGCTTGAGGGGCACGTTAAAAGCCACGTGCCTTGTCACGTGTTATTCGAATCGATTTATATATACATATATATATATATATATATATATATATATATATATATATATATATATATATATATATAGTATATTGCAAGCTATAGTACATAATGTTCCTCAAATAATTGAAGGTCTTTATTAATGCTGTAAATAAATTATCATTATCTTAATGTTATTTTACATACATTCAATTATATTTATAGCTTCTAAAAGTTGAATCGCTATCTTTATATTGGAATCCGAAATGCCCCACAAACACTTTGGTTAAAGCCCAACTCAACTCGGATGGTTGGAAGGTAAGTTTTAGAAAGCATATTTCATTTTATCACTCGTAATTTCTATTTAATTGTTTCTGTGGCTTATAAAATTAACTTAGGTTGAAATTTATTATTTTTTATAGTTAAATAAAAATGGAATATTTCATCAGAGAAAAACACAAAAATAGTAATAATATATGTTGTTTGCAGGAATTATTTTATTTTAAATGTAAAAATATTCAACTAAATAATATAACTTCAAACTAGTATATTTCGAAAAGACATTACACAGTTCTAATTTCATGAGAAATACAGGTGATATTTTCAGAAAAATTATTAAAAGAACTTGTTGCAAAAATTCACTCTAAAGATATGTTTATTAAAATTCTATTAAATATTTGTTAAAATATAAAAAATATTTGTCTCATGCAGAAAGCCAAGCAAAGGAGACTGAATTAGCATTATATGAATATAAATAAATTTCTCTATAGCAGTTATTTTATGCGTTTTGTGCGTGAAAAGTATTGTCAAATAACTATTCTGACTTCATTTGACTGTTCTTAAGAATTTCACATGAATTTAATAATGTATTTGAAAAAAATTTAAACTGATTAAAAATTATTACCTTCAGTTAGTAAATTTGCTGAGGTAGTTCAAATTTTTTGTTCAGAGCAAATGTGTAGCAAACAATAAATTTGAGCGAAATGTACATAAATGAAAAGTAATGTACTAAGTTGCTTATTGTCACTGATAAATGTGATATTTTAGTTAATATATACCACAATTATAAAAAGTATGCAAAAAGTACATTCAGGTGCCACAAAACTAATACAGGCGTGCACATTCAAATAACACAGCAACCAAACATTGATGTGATGTAGAAGACACCGCTCATATAATACAACAGGCGTCTAGCAAATTTATTAGATCGGTTAATTCAAAGCAGACTGGTAGATTATCCATGTTTAACGACATTGAATATGACATTATAGTCAGCATAAAGACATGGACATAGCATCTCTGAGGAAGTGATGTAATTTAATTTTTCGCGTACAACTACTTCAACAATGTAAAATGAATATAAATAATACGAGGAAAGGTCAAATCTGCGATAACGAAGCATCTGGAAAATTTTTCTAAAGAACAGGACTGTTGACAACTACCTAAAAATCTCAAATAAGATAGACTCACTAAGCTTCTTCAAATTAATACGGATTTTCGAGTTGGGGAATAAACAAATGTCAGCATGTGAATTCTTCTAAGAACTATCATTAAAATGGACATTTCCCACATGTGAACAATTATTAAGTTCTGGGAGAAAAACTTAACACCCTGATCTTTTTTTTGCCAATCTCACAATCTGGTTGATACGGTTGGAAACCAGCATCGATGACTGAAAAAATTATCATGTTTCTAGTCATCAATACCTCGTTTGATTTCTCTCATTTTAAATTATATAAGGTGGGCATATGAGGTTATAGAAGAAATAAATCTATGTTGTTGTTTTCGTGTGACAAGTGAAAAAAGGAAAAAGAAAAGGTAAAAAAGACAAGTCATATAGGACCCAAGGCATGGAGCACTGCCCTGGCCACATTTTCAGCTTTTTTCATATAAAGGGTGTCATGTAATCAGTTGGGGTCGATGCTGAAGAGGGTCGAGGCAACAGAGATGCAGTTGAAGAGATGTCTCGGATCCAGTAGAACTTCTGTGCAGTGCCTGCATTCTGCGTAGGTTCTAGATTCGTTGGGCATGATTTTCATACCCCTCATGTACCCATTCCACATTTTGCTGGTGGTAGAGGTGATACCACGGTCAGAATTAAGCTGCGGTAGGCACCATTTCTTCCGTGGTCTCCCACAGAGCTGATATCTTGCGACGGCCTTTGTATCGAAGCAAGTGGTAGTTGTGGTAGGGGTGTGTGGATACTCCTAGCTTCCTTGGCGAGGGAGTTTGCCTGTTCATTTCCCTCGATGTTAACATGTGTAGGCACCCATTGGATGGTTCAGATTATCTCCCTTGAAACTATGGTGGACAGAAGCGCATTGATGTATTGGGCAAGTCTAAAAGGAATCTATACATCCTGCAAATCAACAGGGAATTATTTAAGATAATTGAATCTCCATGACAGGAAGGGGCAAACAACTACTCTAATATGGAATTCTTGTGCTTCTAGAAATCATCTGATAAGAGACAGGTAAGTTAGCATTCTATACAATCACTTAGACCCTGTCATGTCCATTGCGTTTTTTGACTCCGACAATTCCAGAACAATGCGACATTCAGTCGTCGAGAGTTACTTTTGCGAGGTCTCAAGGACTATTCTTCTGATTTTAAGCACTTCCAATGGCCACCTAAATTTACAGATATGAACATTGTTAAGCATATCTGAGATTGCTTGCAACATGCCGTATAGAAAATATCTTCATCACCCTTTCTTTATTTGGATTGTAGAATTCTTAATATGAATTGCTACCAAGATTCCTTCAAACATTTGTAGAGTTCCTGCCACGTCATGTTGCGGCACATTTTCATGCTTGCAGAGGCTCTACACAATATTTGGTTGTTGTTGATTTTCTTGCACTTGAATGAACAGATTTACATTCTCCGGTTGAGTTATTTTCTAATTTTATTCATGTATTTCATAATATTCATTATTAAATACGCATAAATATATTAAATTGTGTTTTTACTTCTAGACTCTACTGCGAAAGGGCTTAGCAACTTTCAGCATCAATGGAGAAGACTTTGACTTTAGTAAGTAATAAAATTTAATTTGATTTAGTTAAAATAATATATTTTGGCTATTTTTGTGATATGCATTTTCAATTTTTATGTCATTAAAATATAATTTACATTTATATAAGTTTCTATATATGATATGCATTTTACACACAATAGATGTTCACCCAATTTAATTTAATTAATGATAAACATATAATTGACAAACCAAGTTCATATGAAATGACACTTTTTATTAATGGCACGATGTACAGATTAGAATAAACAACATGGTCAACACAAAAGAAAAGTTGATGTAAGAAGTGTTGATACTATTTTAATCTGCAAATATTAAGTATACAAAATAAATACATTTTTAAATAAAATAACAAAATTACTTTACTTATATCGACAATTTAAACTAGTTATATTTTTAATATTACCTTCAGCATGTTGTTTCACGTTGTTTGGGTTCGCAAAAGATACCAGGAGCCAGAAACTATCCCCTTCCTGGGGCCTGAGCAGCTAACAGGCACGTCGGCAAGTGGCGGATCGCCGAATGTCCTGTAGGAATGACAGGATAACCTTGAATATAGAATCAGAGGCCGCGAACTAGCTCCCGTAAACCCTGGTGTTATGCGATCTGTGCCTAGGGATAATTGGCACTGCGGTATTGGTGTCTTAACGGAGCCTCTAGTTGCCTGGCAAACTTCTAGAGTAATTTGCCTTGCCCAGTAACTCAGGCAATGCTGGGTGTACTTATATTACCTGAGCTTATTATTTGTTATCTTGTGGCTGAAAAGACACAAGAAATAACAAACCTTTCTGCATTTGCAGGTGAAGCCTCTGAAGTAGACCTTGCTGAAAAAGACAAGGGAACTCAGAGGCAATCTTGTAAAGGGGCAGCAATGAATCCTTCACTTGAGGTAGAAATGACCTCCAAACCATCTTCTGGTGAAAGTCAGGAAGCTATCCCTAGCATGACTGACTTTCTGACCAGACGGGACTGTTTCAGCAAGACCCTATCTGCTGGAAATGTCATACGCAAGAGGAAACGGCAGAGCATATCATTTATGAATGCGAGGCTCTTGCTCTCCCTAGATTAACTTCCTTAGTCATCATCCATACTAGAGAGTTACACCTAGACTCCATTAAAGGGTTATCGGACTTTATTAATAAAGTGGGTGACCCGAGCAACTGGAACTAGGAAACATTGGGTTTGGAGTTAATGGTACAAAATGCTGATAAAAGCAGAGGTGCCCAATGACATACAAACCCAATTCTAAGAAGAAGAGGAAGAAGAACCATCCCCTTTAACCGATTATGGGATTTTCGAAGAATATTTTCTCGGGTAGGACAGGTTACTCCATATCCGCCCATCTTTCCACAAGCAATCTAACAGCACCTAATTAAGTTCAATGGGGATTTGATATGTTGGAACAGACTTCTAATTTTTGTTTCTATTTCGTCCCTTCTTTTTTTTCCTGCCCGGATACTTGTTATGTGAAAAACTGGGAAGTGAGAAAATCCTTCTCTTTCTTGATCCGGAAGCCTGTCAAAGGTGCTCCGGACATTCGCTCGCTGCTATCCTGCTCCTGATTTTTTTCACAAGAGACTTCCCCAAGCGTATATGGTCTTCCTTCTTACCCCTCTGTAACCACGAGTACTTTCTGGCATAGTGGAACCAAACCAGTTCCCGGCTACATTCTTTATTTTCCCTCCCAATGGGATCTCCACGGGGAGCACGCAGCGCTCCCTTACAAAGGACTAAATGTTGCCATCTATAAGTACAAGGTTCTGAGGAGGCACAAACACCTTGTCCTTAACGAAACCCCAGAGAAAAAATCACAGGGCGTTAGATCTGGGAATATAGCCGGCCAATGAACAATGTCAAATGTTGTGGCCCAGCACGGCCAATACAGCAATGAATTAGGCGTTCGTTTAGGAACTCACGTACGTTGTTATTCCAATGTGGGGAGCACCATTTTGCGCTTCAAAATGAAAGCAGAAACAGATTCCTCCAACTGGGAGAGCAACCACTCAAAGAGCATGATTTGATAAATGTCCCCATTAATTGATTGTTCCGCAAAGAAAATTGACCAAAACCCCAACTGTTAAAGCGCAGAAAACGTTCACCTTAGGAGAATCACGCTGATATTACATAGGCATTTTCTGTGCTCCAAAATTACAAATTATGGCGATTGATTTTGCCACATAAACGAATCTTGGCTTCATCGGTAAACAAAAGTCTGTTCTCAAATCCCTTCATGTCGAGTTTTTCTTGAAATTTCACACAGAAATCTTTACGCAATGGTTTGTCAGTAGGTTTTAAAGCCTGGACCATCTGATATCTGTACAGCTTGAATTGGGGATGCTTCCTATAAAACACGCCACACCGTTGTGTGAGGGACATTCAGTTCTGCACCTGCACGTCGCGATGACTTTGAAGGACTCCATAAAAACGATTCACGAATTCTTCCAACCACTTTGGGATCCTGTTGCTTTTCGTCCTGAGCTTTTGTTCTTGCATAAGTAGCCCGTATCTTGGAACTGCTTCACCCGCCTTTCGGTGTTGGGACGATGCGGTGGTTCTTTACGAAATTTCGTGCGAAAAATATCTTTGCACGATGTTGAAGGAAAGGTTTTGGCATACTCGAAAACACAGTTTGATTTCTCCTGCAGGGAAGCCATTTTCTTTAACAGTGCCTCTAGTAGCGAGTTCTTTATCCGATGTTTTTCCCTGTTGCCAAATAAAAATTGTATAATTTTAGTTGCATAATAAATCCATTATGGCAGTCACATTGCACTATTCTTTTTGTCCCTTTTCAATAGGAAACACCCTGTATAGTGCATACATTTGTGATCAGTATAAAATAAATATTATGTATATAAATATTATACTTAAGTATATTATACATACTTTTATGTTCTTATAATTCATGTACATGCATAATTAGTAATATCCTTACCTCTTTATAAAATATAAAAAAAGAAATAATTATATAAATAATTTTTTAATATTTTATTAACATTTTTTAAAAGTACAAATATGTAAATTCCTCATAAATGTATCCCCAAGAGAAATATAATAAAACTAATTTTTATTGATATTTGTGGCATAAATAAATGTCAGTAAAACGAGTTATATTTTTGATTAAATATTAATAACCTGTTAATCCAAAATTTCAGTTATAAATTATTCATAACCTATAAATGAAGAAACACTATATAATTTTGGTAAACATAATATCTTATTCTCGGTAAATACATACATCATAAGTTATTTAGTAACTTTATAAAAAAAAATCCTTTTCATATCATTAAAATTTTAAATGTCTATTTTTTAAAAAAAATAATTAACATATCAATATAAAGAATATGCTGAACAAGTTCCTAAGCAGTAAAAGGTGAAAAGTCTGATCATTTCTAAAGATTAATTTTTAATTTCATATTTAACCTACATTATGCATGCAAGTCAAGTATTTATAAATTAGGTTAGATTTATTCCTGGTCGAAATTTATTACATTGTATAAATCATTTAGGTCCTTCAAGATATCAAAGAAAACTACTATAAAAAATTAAAAATAAATCCACTCGCATTCGATGATGATTTAAATCATACATCCAGTTTTTTTCCCTTAAACTTCTTAAATCTTTGGAAGAGATCTTGAAATATTTTAGTATATATATATATATATATATATATATATATATATATATATATATATATATATATATATATATATATATATATATATATATATATATATATTAGCATTATGATTGTATTTTTACAATTATTTTATCATAGAGCAACTTTTTATGAATTATTAAAAAAGTATTTTCATAAGGTAAAATAAATATATTGGTATATTAAACGTTATACTAATACTCCTTTTAGAAATGCTAATTTTTCTAGATTTCGTACATATCTGCTATTATGGTTTAGATTTTAATTTCATTATAATAACTGAAAATATTATTACATAAGTTCACTCGCGTTTTTCATTTATTCTTATTCTAAAATGTGTATGAGCTCAAATATTTTATTTTTTTCAAAACAACTAGATTTTAAACTAATTGAAGGCCAAATTTTCATGAAAATGATATTTACTCTATATGAGAAAAAAATAAAGTAAATTTAATATATATTTCCTTATTCTATATCATTTTAAATTCCTTATCCAATATAAGCAATATTATTTTTAACTAACTGTAAATGTTTACAGCCTTTTCAAGATTTTCAGATAAGAAATGAGATATTCGCCACTCGGGATTAAAAATTAATTGCACAAAGTCGTTAGCGTTTTCCTTTGCAAAAGTGGAAATAAACTACGAAGAAGAATCGAATTATTTTACAATGGAATAAAATAACACTTCAGACTGCTTTTTTTTTATCTTCCTTTGTATTTTATTATTAAGGTTAAACTAACTAGATTCAGTGCATCTTCTTTTCTTCAAGACGATTTACATTCCTAGAACTAGTTTTAGTTGAATATCTTGCATGCCATCATGCTAGTGAAAGGTAAACAGGTAGTAATAGTTCAAATAAATAAATATTTGAATTTGGTCTTGAGGTTTTCCCAACCTTTAAATAATGATATAACAATAGAAGAAGATATTTCAGTCGCACTATTTTACCTTTTTTTTCGCACTTTGTTTTAGCAAAAATTTCATGTTTCATGTTGTGTTTGTGTACGTTGTAAATCATTTTTAACGAATAACTATATTGTAGTAAACTATATAGTTTGATTAAGGCAAATGTTTTCGGAATATCGTCTTTAAAAAGAATAGGAGCATTAAAAAAAATCTTTCTTCTGCGTTTCATAAAATTCCTATTAAAGAAAATATCGGATTTTTAATTAATATTTTTACTAAATTATCTAAGGCATATATTTATATCACTATTTTTAAGCCATCAAAACTATTTTTTTCATATCATGTCATACTAAACCGTTTATTAATAACTATCATTTATCAGCTATTATATCTAATTGAAAATAATTTAATGAAAGATGGTGTTAGAAGCACACGAATCAAGCAATATAAAATTATAATTTTGTTAGTATATAATGTTAGAAATAGAGGAAAATAGAAAATACCTACTTCAAGAACTTGTAAATCAAGGTAAATGTTAAAATTATTTTAATTTTATAGTTGCTATTTAAACGAGTAGTATTTAGTTACAGATCCCTTTTTTGTTAAAGGTTTACATATGAAAAATATTTTACATAATATTGAGAAAATATATCCGAAACATCATTACTTATTTGTTTTATTGAAATACCTCTTAACCTCTTTAGAAGAAAAATTGTAAAAATTTGTTTATTACAAATTTCAATAATTTTGTTAATTTTAATATTTTACTTATTAAAATGCTGGGATTTACTTTAAAAGAATTTTGTTAAGCTTTTTATTGATGAAAAAATCATGTAAATTATTGAAATTTATATTATACAAGAAAATAAATTATTAAACATGTAACTACCAAAATATTACACTCTGATATTTTTAATAATTTTCATTCAAACAGAAGTATTAATTTAAGTATGTAGTTATATTGTATTTTTTTCGAAGCAGAATATATTTTAGTTTTGGCAGAAGTGAATGCTTATTCGTAATATGTTTAGTATCACGAAAGAAGCTAATTAAAAATTATTCGGTTATCTAAATGAATTTTAAGTATACGACAGAACAAATTATATATATATATATATATATATATATATATATATATATATATATATATATATATATATATATATATATATATATATATATATATATATATATATATATATATATATATATGTGTGTGTGTGTGTGTGTGTGTGTGTGTGTAGAAGAAAAACAGTAAAAATTTTATGACAGTGAAATTAAAATATACTGTGTGTGTTAAATTAAACTATGTGGACACAGTCAACAAAAATGAGTTAATTATTTTGAAGATAAATTAAAGGGAAATCATTTGATTTGTTAAATAAGTGCTTATAACCTTAAATGTCATGATAATGTATATAAAATTGTTGTTGTTCTGTTGCTACTAAAGACACGTGAACTAGCCAAACTCGCTATGTCTCGGTTATGCGAATTTAAGTCAGTAGGGTGCGTCTTTCGTTTAACCAGAACACCACGAAGGTTGAAAGTACGACTTTACTCTTCAAATACTTCGATAGATGGCACCACCAGAGGAACCACTCTCTCGATTTTGACGTTGATCTGAAAACGTTCATCTGACTTCCGATTCCAAAGATTTAACGAGCACGTATATCGCATGTAGTCGGCGGGTCTTTGGCGGCATTGGGAATCAAATCCAGTCCTAAAGCCGATGCCCTAATCACTAGGCTACCACGGCCTACATATAACTTTCTAAAAGTTGTATTTAAAAACGTAAAACTAACTGATGAGATTATTCTTTCATTAGGAAACTAATGTATTGAATGTTATCTGATGTTATTGTTTGGCGCCAAAATTATTTTCAACTTAAGGTCAATTTTACTCATGAAACAATATTACTTAACTCAGTACGTATAAAATATTGAGGATTCACCTTAAATACAAATAGTTTGGATTTACTTATAGGTATTTTAGACAAAATCTCGAGTAAAGCATTAATCTACTTAAAAAAATTTAAACTGTATTGAATGATCCTCTACCAACTTATTAAATATCTAATGATCCTCCATTAAATTTTTAGCATAATTTTCTGACAATATATAACATGTTTAACAATTTACATTTTTTAAAATTTTGATTAATAAATTAATCTCACATTTCAGTCGTAAATCCTGTATCTTTAAAAATGAAGATGATACTTAACAAATCAAAGGAAATCAAAGTTCCCAAACTCTTGGTTGATTTTGTTTTGCAAGATACAGCCTCGCAACTGACTCGAGAACAGGTAAAAAATTTTTCCTTTGTTGCAACACAATAATAATCATTTGATAACATATATGTATACAGGGTGACCAGTAATATGTCTCAACTCTATTGATAATGAGCATTGACTGCAAATATTCTCAGGACCCCCGCTGTGCTGCACTGCATGGCAGCTCTGAATCATCGCTTTATTTGCAAGCCGAGAACCTTTGGGGCAATGACTCTGGTCATCTCGTTTACGTTTATGTACTGTATTCACCTGTCCTGTCTTCGTCTTGTGTCTATTTTGTGATTTTTCATGTGTTTTATTTGTGTTAAATCCTTGTATTTGTCCTGTCATAGGAAATAAAAAAAACTTAGGAAAATATCATCTTTCTCATATGTAGGATGACACAACAATGGTAGAACGCCAGAAAAACTTGCATATCCATAAAGTGTTGTTTGGTATAATTCGGCACTGCACTACAATTTTTAATTGAATTTCTTCCAGCATCTAGTTTAATTTTTGAGATAAGATCATTAATTTTTAGAAATTTTTGCATTAATGATGCAAGAGGTAATCTAAAACTGCATAACCATTCTCCTATATTTCGACAGCTTAAAGTTCAAAAGTAAAGTAGATGAGAAATTGCTTTATTGGTAACTCCATATGTAATGCATTAACATTTCCATAAGAAAATAATGATGAATTTTTCATACTGTTTTAGTTCATGAGCATGTATGAGCTTGGGAGAGCATTCGAATTGATGTCGTTAAGTCAAAGATTCAGGAAGTACTTCCGGGGTCTTTCTGTCAAGGGACATGCGGCTGATTATTGGAGAGATGCTTATTCTGCTGTCTTGGAAGAATACGTGAGGCCTTACACCTGGTCCAGAATAAGAGAACACAGGTGTGTTATTTACAAAATTATTATTAAAATAAATTATAGATGACATAAATGATTTTAAACATAGTTGTTTTTTTATAAATTAAAAGTAGCGTAAGTTTAATGTTCATATAAATTATTAAAAATCATAATTATATATAAGAATACATTAATAAATACGTAATATTTTAATTTACTGATATAGTACTAACGACTATAAATAGGAATAAGTACGTTTTTAAATTTAACAGAATAAAGGTAAAATACATATTACTTAAATCGTCGAATCCAATGAATATCTTGAAATATTTATGAACTGTAAGATTTTTTACATTTTCTTCCACTAGATCTCCTGAATTTATTCCAAGCTTTTTCTAAACGCTTAAAATTAGAAGAAATGAACATGAAAGATTCAGTATTTTCTTTTGACGTATTCCCTGAAAAGTAATAAGACTGTATTGAAAATTAAATAAAATCCACATACGAATGACCAGGCAATAAACTCTTTTAACTATTTTGGCTCTATATTTAATTTCGTGAAGATATAGAAACATTCCCGATTTATCTGTTATTAATATTTTACATGATTATTGTTTCCTAATATAAGAAATTAGGGTTAAGGAAATCATTCAGAATCTTATAAAATAAATTTAAGGTGTCCCAAGAAGAATTATAATCATCTCTTAAGAATTACTAATGTTTAATGTTTTTCTAACAAGGTTTAAATGCTCTAGAATTCCATTTTTTTAGAATAAAAAAGTGCTATAGGAGTTTCTTTTCAAATTACAATTTTTTTAGCTAATTTATGTAACTGTGTAGAATGCACTATTTGATATTAATATTATTTTAATTCTGCTCCCATGGAACTAAAGACTGTTGCCAAAGGTATATAAAATTTCCCTCACAACTTCAGCCAAAATTATCTCTCATAACTTCAGTATTATATCTTTATATTTCAGACATTAAACTAGTTTTTTTTTCAATATAACCATAAATTTTTATTTGTAATTTTAAGGCATCAGTCCCTTTATAGTTACCAATAATTTTTTATTCATTATATATGCAGAGGGTATTAACACATTTTTAGAACGATTTCGATAAAGAATTTTTAAAAAAAGTAAATGTTTTAGAGTAAAACATTTTGGCAACAGCTTATTATTTGAAATGAGAAATATCGTCTGCTACTTTTAAATTTAATCTTCTTTCAAAATGTCGCATGTAAACAAGCTGTGGATTGAAGGATATTTTTTTGCATTTTCCGAAGAGAAATATTCTTATTCCAGAATTCAAAAACGTTGTGAAATGCATGGTATTAAAATTTCTAAGTGCAAAATAAGCAACATTATTGATCGGACAGGTGAAAACCGTCAATCTTTATTTCTACATGGAAAGAAGACTCCAAACGAATATCCGAAAAAGGTACATACTGTTTCAAATGTTTCTAAAGTGAAATCTCTGGTAACAAGATAAAATCCGCCAACACAGAAATCAATTGCAAAGTCTTTAGATACATCTGTAGCAACAATAAATAAAATAATATACCAAGATTTACAACTTAAAAAAGCTAAAATATATAATGTTTCCCAGCTTTTGCCGAGACATGTGGCTAAACGCAAAACATTTTGTAGAATCCTGTATGAAAACCATTTAGCAGGAGATAAATGGAAATAAATTGTGACCTTTGGTGAAGCATGGATGTACCTAAATGACTGCAAAAAAAATTCTATTGACTATAGAAAACGAGGAGAAAAAAGTGTGCAAACCTGGCTCCGTCAATGTAAAGAAAGTTTCAGTAAGGGGTTTATGATTGTCGCAGGTTTCTCCTACAATGGGAAATTAAAAATAAGAAGAGTGGGAAAAATGTTAAAATCAACTCATAATACTATAAGGAGAAGGTTTTACTTTCAATATTTACAGAAGAAATTCCACTTCTTTATCCCAATGACTTTTAAAGAGTGAAACTTCAGCAAGACAAAGCTACAAGTCATTCTTCGGAAACTACCTCTGAATTACTTGAAAAAATGAAGACTAATACAGGTATTGCATATATACCTTTTCAACATATTCCAGAAAAATCTCCTGACGTTTCATCTATGGACTATTGTGCCTTTGGTCTGTTAAATAGAGCTCTTTCTAAATGCAAACCCACCACGATGGATAGACTCTGGAAAGTAGTGGAAGAGGAATGGAAAACAATACCCCTGGAAATTTTATCAAGGCAATCACGATCCAGACTTAGAGTCCAGAAAGAAGGCTATCAGATTTAACATTTAAAAACTAGTCTTTACACCTTAAACATTAATTAAATGGCCCCGAAATCGTTCTAAATATATATATATATATATATATATATATATATATATATATATATATATATATATATATATATGGTATGCAATTTACTCGTTTCTATGTATGATACAAATCATCAACATTAAATATTACTAGGTACATATACTTAAAATAATTTTTTTCATCAAAACACTTTTGTTTATATAGTTGATAAATCTATACCATCTGATAAATGTTTTGATCTTAATATAATGATTCTTTTGCGAAAAAAGATTGTTATGTTTGTTTAGTGAGTAATTATTAATACATCTCAAAATGCGTTTATTTAGGAATAAATACCGGCAATATAAATCAATGTATAAAGAACATCTACATAGGCCAACTGACACTGAACTTAAATTAGATATGCAAATGCTAGAAGATTCTCTGGATGTCACAAGCATTTTAGCAGCTAGAGAGCAAGCAAAGATGGAGGTAAAATTTAATACTCATCGATTTTTTTTCTATTGATAAGTTGTTTTAAATAATAGAAAAGATTGTTTAATATTGAATGCAATTTTCAAGCTGAAACATAATTAGAGAAATATCAATAAATCAGCTAAAATACATAATATTTAATAGTAATATTTATTAATATGATTTTATTTATATTCATGCAAATGATTAAAAATTATAGTTAATAAACTCTCAGAAGTACAAACGTTTTCTTAGATAGTAAACAGTTTAGGTTAGTTCAGTTTTATTTTAATTATTTATTTTTTAAAAATAAATAATTGATTTTCTTTATAATCTCTCTTCAATTTTTAATCAACTTTTATATAAAAATATAGCCTCTACAAAATGATCCGAAGAAATCAAACTCTCTAAAACTGATGAATGTTGAAAAAAATTGTAATTATTTTTAAAAGGTTTGTCAAAATAACATTATGTTTAACAAATACTTTGGAGCCGTAAAGTAAACACCAGCAGAGGTCCCTGTACCTAACCCTGAAAGGGCTTTACCAGATTTGATGGACCCGCTGGAGAAAAGAAAACGAAACACAGTACATACAAGACAATACAATTATGCTTGAAATCATATGGAGATATTGGAAATTATTACTTTTACACAGTAAAGAGGGTTTGTAAAGTACACTAGTTAACAAATTGTATTGCAATTGAGAATTAACATGTGGACACGTAAGAAGCATTCAAAATAGGTATCAGACAAAATACATTTCAGGATGTGGTGAGACAGGCATATAAAATACATATCGAATTGCATGCATACTAGAAATAAAGAAAATAAATGGAAATACAAAAGGAAATTAAAAATGATAAATCAGAAATGAATACATATACCTGCACTTACTGCAAATTAATGAGGTAATAATGATTAATGAATAATTAATGCATTTAGTATTTTGATAGTTGGGTGTATCAGCTCAAGGTAAGTTAGTTAGGTCATATGAAATTCTATAAGCCATATATACAAAAAGTTTAGATAGGTTATACATAATGCATTAAGATAGATCAATACAACATGATGACGTTAATTGTGATTAAGTAATCAAGTAAGAGCGCTGGAATTATGGGGAGAAAATAGCAAACAAATAATGAACTATATACAAGGAGGTGAAAAACAGGCGAAATGTTACAGGTAGAGAGGAAAATGCCTAAATGTAGAAGATGAGAGAGATGGAGTATGCGGATTTTACGGCTTGTCGTCTTCCAGGTGAAGTCTATCACCATCACAGGCATCATCATCATCATCCTATTCCTCTGGAATTATTAAGTACTTATATTCAAGGAGAAAGTTTATAAGGTTAATAAAACTTTTATAGTTTTGCAGCCTTATTGATGGTGATGTTTTTGAGCCAGTCACTTTTCAGATTGCCACTGGGGGTAGTAAATTGCCAGGAACTCGTGATGGGGCATGTTGTAGCGTAATGAATTGGAGTACCTTCTTCTCCACATGCACAGATGTCAGTGGCTAGTACTCCTATTCTATGCAGCTAACTTGGAAGTGGACCATGCCCTATTACAAAAATCGTTATTTGCCTTGGCCAGCACTGTTGATTTAAATTCATTTTTGACAGGGTGGAGTGTACTGGGCGTCCGGTACTATTCTGATCCCACAGAGTTTTCCAATCCTGAATTAATGGAATTTTTCTGATCCTTTTAAAGTGAGACCGAGGAAGAGGGATAAATTTCTGGTTCATCTGAAGCAGCAGCAGCAGTTTTTGCTAGGCGGTCTACCATTTCGTTCCCTTCAAATCCTACATGAGCCTTTATCAAACAGAGGGAGATGTTTTGTTGGTTGTTAAGTTCCTCTTGTATTTGCCTGGCTAAAAGACTGATGGTTTTCGGATTGCAAAGCGCATAAAGACTTGCTTTACTATCTGACCAGACGAAGCAATTCTGTTCTTGGTTTCTGGCCCACTCAATAGCTTGCTTAATTGCGAACAGTTCAGCCTGAAAGACTGAGCAGTTGGCATTCAGTCTGTAACTTTCATTGTGGATTATGATATCCACCAGTGTTGTGACAGTGGATTATGATATCCAAACGTGGCTCCTACTGCTCCATCCATCTTGGAGCCGTCAGTGAAAATGTGGCAAACCTGCTTTTTCGGGTAGGGTCGTACTCTGTGTTAGGGTTGACAATCGTATCAACTCTGAATATTCCTGGATGGATTAAAAGTGTAGCTACTCTTGCCTCCATAATGTTACTGCTTGTGGTACTCATTTCTTGTTTTATTTGTGCCTCAGTATTGATGGAGATGAAAGGGGTATGCCAGTAATGACTTGTAAAGTTATATTAAGCAGAAACTTTCTCTGTATTTTGTCTAGTAGTAGCTGATTTTTGACCGGAAGGTTGGCTCCCCAGAGTGTTGCACCATGGGCTAGAATTTTTTCTGCCACTGTTTTGTACAGTACAATGTGTTGTTTTCGGGATAATCCCTATGTTTAGCCAGCTATTCTAAGTAACTTCTGGTGAATGCGAAAGGCTTTGACACCTTTTTGTTTGATATGTGCTGACCAATTCAATTTTTCATCCAGGAGTACACCCAGAAGTATAATACTCTTGCCTCTCTTTATTCTTAAGTTATTTAAAATTATTTGCGGTTCACATTGCAGTCTCGTGAATATGAGGTAATTTGATTTTTCAATTGAAATTTCAAGGTTATGTTTATGGGTCCAATTGCTAAAAATCTTAAGGGCTTCTGTCGCGACGCGTCCAAGCTTCCTTTCACTGTCAGCTGACACTACGAAGATGAAGTCGTCAGCAAAGGCCTGGAGAGCAACTGTTGCTTTAGGATCAATATCTTTACCAACTGTGGTCCAGTCAAATTGTAGCGGCTCATCAGCAAGCAGATTCCATATGATGGGTCCGCTGTAGCAGCCTTGTGGACATCCAATGGCTTGCGTTTTCTTCACAATGCCCATATTAGTGTTGAGGGCAACCTCTCGATTTTCCAGACTGCTGATGAGAATGTTTTTGATGGTTTCTGGGCATCCTTTACTTTCGAGTGCTTGCTTGCTAGATGAATGTGGTGCGGAGTCGAATGCTCCTTTAATATCCAGAGAAATTATTGCGCAATGTTTTGCCGAGGTTTTTGCAATTTTAGTTTGTCGTTTCAGGTGTAGGAGAGCATCGTCCCCTGATCTTCGTTGACGAAAACCAAATTGATTTTGGTGAGGAAGACCATGGCTCTCTAAAAAGAAAGTCAATCTTGTAGTCACAATTTTTTCCAGTAATTTTCTCATCGTTTGTAAGAGGGTGATTGGCCTATATAATTTTACTTGCAGTTTGTCTTTTCCTTCTTTATGGAAGAGAATGATTAAGCCAATTTTGAAGCACTTTGGGAAGTAGCAGATTCCAGCATTTTTTATTAGGGTTCTGAGAAGCTCTGGATTGTGACGGCCCACTGTTTTAAGTATAATGTTGTCAATTTCGTCAAGCCCTGGTGTTTTTCCATTGGAGAGTAAAGCGATAGCTCTGTCTATCTCTCCCCTGCTTGGTTCTGGATCATAATTGTCATTTGTGTGAGATCGCTGAAACAGAGTAGTAGGTTGTGTAGGAAACAGCTCTTCTAAGATTCTGCTGCCGATGCTAATAGCGTTACCTTCTTGTAAATTCATGCAGAATAGGGCTGATGGTGGAGAGGATTTCCTAAAGGTGGCTTTATAGATTTTTCCATAAGGATTTGTTGTTGAAGTGCACAGTTCTCGCCAGCTTGTGCGCTTTGCTCTTCGTATATCTTTAATAAACGCCGCCTTCAGCTTTTTGTAAACAATTCTGAGTTTAGTTTTGTCTGGGTTAATTGAATACTTCGGAGCCGTGGTAGTCTAGCGGTTATGGTATCGGCCTTCTGTCTGGAAGGGTGGTGTTTGATTCCCAATGCCACCAAAGACCCACTGAGTAAGTGCGATATACGTGTTCGTTAAATCTGCAGAATCGAAAGTACTGTGGTCGGTCGTTGAGCTGTTACCATAGGTATAATGGTCTGGAGAAAATTTCCTACCCTTTCTGATCAATATCAAAATTTAGGAATTTAGGGATCTTTTGGTGGTGCCATCTATCGGAGTAGTTTAGATGAATGTCATACTTTCACCTTTGGTGCTTTGATTTTCTTAAACGAAAGATGCACCCTACTGACTTAAATTCACATAGTCAACGGCATAGCGAACTTGGGTTTCTAGTGTCGTAAGTAGCAACAACAACGCAAACAGTTTAACCAATTTCAGTAAATTACTTTAGCATAAATAATATTTTTATGATTGATGATTATTACATAACAAAATATAATAAGGAAATACCGATCATTTATATTTGAAAATAGTGTTCTAAATATTTAAAGTAAAAGAAAATGTTATTAGTTAAGATTTGTTAATGACTTCGCCATGAATTATGCATGAGATAGTTTCTGCAATTTACTTTCTGATTTACTTTCTCAAATGAAACCACATTCATGTTACTGAGAACAATTTACAAGTTCCGATAGGTTTAATTATCAGAAAACTAGGGATAATCAATGTGAAGGATCACTTTCTTAAAACTCCCAGTTTTTATGTAAACAAAATTTTCAAATAGCTAACAATAAATTCTATTTAGAAATTCAAATTTCAGAAAAATAATTTTTTTATGTAAACAATTTTTTTTGTAAGACAAAATAAAATCGAATAAAAATCATGTTAATAACAATCGTTTATTCCCGTATTTTTTTATTTCTTCGAATCATATTTCCTTTAGATTTTCATATTTTAACTACAATAATTATAAAAACAGTTTCTTCGCAATATCAACGAGAATGGAAATGTTATGATGTGAAATTGTTTTTTACTGAACTAAATAGTTTGTTATAAAATAATATTGGCGAAATTAGTGCTTTGTGAAGATAAAATTATAAATCATTATTTGTGAAGATAAAATTATAAATCATTTATCATAAATTATAGATTTACCATATGCCTCAAAATATAATGGAAGAATAAGGATTAGAGAGAAAAACTGTTTTCCCTTCTTTCTCAATTAAATTAATCATAACAATAGATGAAACAACAAATGTATTCAAACTTTTAGTTTTCACATTTTTTAACGTTTTAGATTTTAAGAAAAATACGTTTTAAAACAGAAATTATAAGAGCAAAGAAATCGTAGAGTTAAAAAAAATATGTAAAAGGAATGTAGTTAAAAATCATTTAAATGTACATTTTTTGTAACAAATCTGAATCATTTTTCGTACTCTAAAAATAATCTATAACATTATAGCAACTCGTGTAGTTTTATTTACTTACACATTTTTCCTAAATCTCGCGTAAATTTTACTCTAAATAAGAAAATTATAACTTGAGGATATGAGACATTTAGCTACTAAAAACAAGCAAATAAATATTATATAATAAGAATTTATTGCGTAAAATATGTGAAAGGTCAATTTATTAAGATACGATAATTACTGCAAAAAAGAACTTTTATATTTTAGCATAAAAGCAACATCCTTAAAAAAAGCTTTTTATGAAAATAAATGACTAAAAATCAATAATGAGTTGTGAATTTCTTTTTTCTGAGCACAAATACTCATTTGTGTGTGTGTGTGTGGGTATATAAACTACTACAGAAATTTAATGCATACATATTCTCCTTTCTAGATCCAAAAATATATTAACTGAAATGAACAGTGCAACCAGAACATTTAAATTTTATATTTAAAAACTTTTCCTTATATCGTTAAGAGACATTGAAATTATTATTACACATCCTTAAATTATTATTTATTCTTCTATCACTTTTAAAAATTCAAATTGATAGCTAATGTTAATAACTTGAAGCTGCAATGTATAATGAAAAGCAAGTTTTTTTCTATAAATAATTGAGGAATATTATGGTAGGTTAATTATCTCCAAGCATTAAGCCTGTATTAGAATAAATCTACATTTGAAAGTAATACGAAAAATAACTGCCTATATATCTTGTTATTTATTGCAGCTTTATTTCTTTGCATTAAATTTTCCAATATTTTATCAATTTTTAATGTAATATTAAATGGTTTAATAATTTATTTTTGCTTTAATACATATTTAGCAAGTGTTATAGGTTCGCAATTTTTTTAAACATTCCGGAGATATTTGGTACAGATGTTGAGATGGCTTTTTTATTATAAAGACCCTAAATGAAAATTATTAAAAATAAAATAAAATACACTGAAGTATGTAGTATATCTGCGTGTATCACTATATGAAAATATCAACGAATAATTATTATAATAATTTATCGCGATGGATAATGGATAGAATAGATATTGTGTCAATTATTTAATTAAATAGTTCTGGCTGATATGGTGTATTGACATAATGTTTCACATCCTTTTTAATATAGCCATAACATCCGTTTCTGCATTTTCCAAACCATACAAATAAAGATTAATACGAAAAACAATACAAAAATGTTATATAAGAATACATCAAATGAAGGCTATAATATATTTTAGAAAGCTAACAGCTGATAAGATCACAAGCTCATTTCATCATACTTAAAAAACTTCAAAGTTGCATATAATTTCTATAATGGGAAAATATCCCATTATAGAAATTATAATCAACTTTGATAACTGCATAACGAAGACCATTAGAAGGAATAGGTGAGCAAGGAGGAAAAGAATTTGGCCCAAAATGAGCAATAAATCCCCAAATATTATAAAATCCTTAATTGAACTTGTCGAGAATATTTGTTTATGTGAATACCTAAAACAGCATGAACAATAGGAGTTTAATTGAAGTTTCAGAGGCACTTGTTCTAAACTTTATATATGATTAGAAACTGTTGATTGAAAATAATCGTAATTTTTAATTTCAAGCCAACATAGGTGGGGAATAAGAACATAAGTCAGGATTTTTTAAGTCACTTGGTATTTGAATTTCTTATGTTCTCTTTACCATTCTTCTAAACTTACATAAGCATGGCAAGAATTAACTTCTCCCACTTGTCTGCAAAGATTAGCAAATCATAAACTTCCCTTCTCTAAAAATTCTTATGCGATGTTTAAATGTTCTCTGTCATGTTTAAAGATAAAAGATTTCAGTTTGATCATTGGTGTTGTTTTGGAATTTGACTCCAATATCCATTGTGTGTGTGCGTGTGTGGTAATATCTATAATCTTACTGCAATCAATACTTATGTGTCCCAACAAAACATTATTACAATTATAAGACGTTAAACATATAGGATCAAAATTGTCTTACCTCATCAATGCGTAACTTGTTTTTATCGCTCAATTTTCTCACTCGTTGCTGGTTTAGTCTTTAAAATCTTTCATTCAATTCATTCAAATCTATTGATTTTTCGCAAAAACACATCTACTTTTAAGTTAATAGCACATGCTTGTTATTAATATGAGGATTTTAGAACATTTTATGTCATGCAAGTTGAATTAAATGTCTATTTTTGGAAGGTCCGTTGTTCTGTTTTAAAGAAAAGACAATTCAAATTTAGAAATTTTAGCTTATCTTCCCTTTTCATTCCCATCATCAGTATCATTTCAACACACATTTTTCAATAGTTAGAGTTGCTTTCCATAATCAATAAGGTCCTGAACAGTTGCGCGCACATTTATTACCGCTTCCCATTTTTAAATGATCAAATTATTGAAACCATTATCAATAGAGATAATAATAGGTAAATAAAAATACATAGTATCTTGATTCTTTTGAGCTTGTTGAAACGAATTCTAACTCATTATATCTTAAATGATTTGAAGAAAAAAATTAATTTTAAGTTTGTATTGCTTAAATTGACATTGTTTTGCAAAATAAGTAAAGCTAAAAAGAATAAAATGTGCAGATGTTTTAAAAAAGAAATGCGGTGCAATTTTATCAAAGTTTGAAGTAAAAACATAAAGTTGACATTTTTTTTCCTGATACTAAAAAGTCAACTTTTTATTCTCCAACTGTATTTTACTAATTTCTATCACTTGAATAAATTTAAAATAAGTCTTTATAGAGACAATATGCCAAAAACTACCTTAATGTTTCTAATGATAAGGTTTTAAACACGCATACAATTGCTCTCATGTATTGTAATCGAACAAAATTTTATTTCCCTTTCACTGAATGCGGCTAAAAATTCAAAAAGTATGTATTCTCACTATCTCCTATATTTAATCTGTTAAATATATTTACTTCAATTATTTTACCTTTGAATGTAAATCCATGTGTGTGTTTAATAAATGTTTTAAAGGTAGGTTCTTCATATCTCAACATTGAAAATAATACTTTACCATGCGCAAAATTTAACCATTTATAGGTGGCAGAAGTGGAGCCACACATGGTACGGAGGGTTCCTACGAGAAAAACCTGGAGCTTCTGGAGCTGGTTCTCCTCGACAGGAGACGAGACTGATAGCTTTGAAGAATCTCACCGCGACGAACGTGCCGAAGAGGAAGAGCTTCTCATTGTGGGCGACAGGGACAGGAGCTGGTGGTCCAGAATGAGCGCGGAAGAGCGTAGGAGGCTGTTTGAAGGCATCGGTTACGAGCGCTGGGGACTAGATCCAGAGGCTACTCTCAACCACATCGGGCACAAAATAAACTTCACACTCACCAACTGCACTTTGTCTCTCATCAGCGATAGGAAGGAGATCCTGGTGGCCACTGTGACGCACTTCTTATCCAGTCTGGAGACGAGGCCGGCAGCCAAGGCTTACAAAGTGTCTGCCAGGACAGAGAGCCTTGTGATAGAAGGGGCTTCCCTTGAGAACGACCTTGTACCGATCATCACTGCCGATAATATCACGAGTGGTGAGATATGCAATTATATTAATGCGAAATCTTTCATTCAAAATCATCAAACCAATTATAGGCGCGTAACTAAACTGTCTCATTAAATGCTGGTTTGTGTAAACAGTATTTTCAGTAAAGTGTTAAGAACAAAATATTTTCTATAAAGTTAATTTAATCGAAAATTAGTGCTGCGCGGATCTTTGTGAAATTGTTATTTTTACTTTAGATAAAATGGTCATTACATATACAAAAAACTTTATTATTGTAACCCTGCAAATCTGTTATTAGTAATTAATTACTCTTAAATATTGTTAATTGGGCATTCGAGTATTATGTAAGCATCTTTAGGGGAGGAGGGACTTGTTATTTGATTATTTTTGATGTAACAAGAAGGAAAGGAAGTTCTAACCTTGTTTGGATGAGATTAAAAGAATAACGAAATACAGAGAGTGATCGGTTAACGGACAGTTCGGATTACAAACAAATCGGACAACGAACGCTTTCAAGAAAGATTTTTGTTTTCGGACAACGAACTAAAACAAATTCTAATGAACACTTCTTGACTCTTGGAGCATAATGTTCAGGGTTGCCAAACACAATGGACCAAATATCGTTCTTCATTTCCCTTGAATTATGTTCTTTACGTATTAAATTTCAAAGTTCCATATTGGAAAAACTTTTTACAGAATATAGAATAGATTATGTATAGCTAACGTAAACTATCAGTTTCGATTTCCTTCAAAACCGAAACTGACTACTGATTGGAGCTGATTGCTTTTGATTTCATTCAAAACCCGAATTCGGACCAATGCCGACATCTGCTATTAAAGATCTTTCGAAGAAATGGGAGATGTCAGAGCAATAATCTTAGAATGGCCCCCAAACAAAGCTGATGTCAGTAAAGTTGGGAATCTTTAAAACTACGTTGAAATTTGATTAATAATGGAAAATTTAATTAAAAAAAAGATTTGAAAAGGGTGGGGGGAGTTGTAATAAGCAGTAAAGAAGAAAGCTATTTTTCTTCAATGTGCACTTATTAATATGTTATATAAGAATGATTTTTGTTATATAAAAATTTTCAGATACATTTTCCACGTTATATATATATATATATATATATATATATATATATATATATATATATATATATATATATATATATATATATATATATATATATATATAGTGTTTTCAAATCGATGTTTGAAAACACAATTTGTTTGTATATATTTTGTTTTATTCTTCAAGAAACTTGCCTTTCTATAAACCACCGTAACTCGAATGTAATACCATTGATGTTCATTTAAATTTTAAAGTTACAAGTACAGATTAAAAGATACGACAACTAGTTTCTATCTCTTTCTATGTCATACTGAATTCTAAATTGTTCTGGGTACAATTAACGTTTTCCTCAACTTATTTTCTAGATATAGCATTGAGAGTACGTGCATATTAAATTGTAGACGGGATTATCCAACTAAATAAGAGCTGATATTCCGACGATGACATTTCAATACAACCATTTCTTTGTTTACAAAATAATATATCGTTTCTATAATTAGGATGTTTTAATTACAATGACTTTACAAAAGTAATTCCTAACTGAATTCTCAAAAATTAATCATTACTAAAGTTTTATTCTTTTGACTTTTACTACGCTTTAATTTTTATAGATGTTTCGTTTTGCGTTAGATATCAATAAGAATGTTATCGAAGTTTTGTTTAAGTCACTTGTTGCTTTTTTTTTAAACTTTATCCACATATTTTATGTACGATTACATGTATCTAGTTTAAATGTGCACATGTTGTTATAAAATTTTACAGGATCTAATGTGCCTCACGTGTTTGCTATGGATTTCGAAAAAAATCCGACCCATGTGAAGGCTCACTACAGTTTGTCAATTTCAGCCGAACCCATGGAAGTGGTTTATCATAAAGTAAGTACAATTTCCGTAAGATCCTGGACTATTAAAATATCAACATAATATCCATATATCTTAGATTAAAAGAAGATATTTTAATTAAACTCGTTAAAGCTTGATTAGTGCAATAAGTTTTGCTGTATGGATGGCGAGCGCGTGTTGATGAATGTTTCTATTTAATTTTTCATTCTGCACCAGTATCAATCAATTATTGTTGTTGTTGTCGTGTGACAAGTGCAAAAAGAAAAGGAAAAGAAAAGATAAAAAAGACAAGTCATATGGGACCAAAGGCATGGAGCATTGCCCTGACCCATATCTTCAGCTTTTTCAGTATACAAGGTGTCATGGCAGCAGTTGGGGTCGATGTTGAAGAGGGTCGAGTCAACAGAGATGCCTCGGATCCAGCGGAACTCCTGTGCAGTGCCTGCATTCTGCGTAGGTTCTAGATCCGTCGAGCATGATTTTCATACCCCTCATGTGCCCAGTCTACATTCTGCTGATGGTAGAGGTGATTACCATCATAGACAAGTGCAATAGTTTATGATCAATCAAATAATGGCAATTATTGGTTTTAGCAAAAAGGAAGAGACGCGACAGTTTAATTGACTATTATCGTTTGCCTCTACAATCGACTGGCCTTCTAGTTTTTCCGAAGGAATGGTAGATTTGTTATATTCACGCGGCTCAACACATTTATTTGGATCTTTTCCAAATTTAAGATGATACCAACAAAATTTGTAACTTCATGATTATGATATGGATCTAGATTTACTTTTTTTTTTAAATATTTTGGTTTGCTTCGTGATCTATTTCAAAAATCAAATTCATGAAATTTCTTAATGAAGAAATATGAAATATTTGCTTCTAAGATATCTATTCTACTGCTTTCAGATATTGTTGATTTGCTGGTACAATGTACTGTTTTGTTAAAAGAACATAGTTTGGTTGTATTACTGATTGAAATTATTTTGTCTGCCATTTCTGCAATAATATCGAACGGAATCTTACTATCGACAAAATTACTTGCGTTTGAGGAGGTAGCCTCTGGACCATAGTGATTTAAAAACCTTTTCGGAAATGGAATTACCAGGGAGACTTTTCATTTGTCGTAACAAATCAGTTGGATATTTATTGCCAAGGTAAAGATCTGTTAGTAACTTTTTAAGTGATTCCTCAGTATCAGTCAATCTGTTGAGTAATGCACTTTTTAAAGCGTAATATTTTCCCTCTTCTCTAGAATTTGAAAGAATATCGATAACAAATTCGAAAATATTTTCATCTAATGCTGCAACAACATTATATTTAGTTAAATCTTGACTATTCCACTGTTTGCGAACTGAGCTTCGAGTTGGAAAAACCACACTTTAAGTTTGTTGCCAAATCATTGATTTTATTATTCGATTTAATTCAAACAATTTCATTTTCAGACTGAATATCGTTTGCATTATTTCCGTTCATATTGAAAAATAAAATACAATTATTCTAATGAATTATAATTTAATACCACGTACCTTTATTAAAGGAGATGTAACATAATAATCTTCATAAAAATAAATTCGGTCAACGTCCTATATAGCCATTACTGATGACGTCCGTGTTGACGAATGTTTCCATTTAATGCTTCATTGTGGCAGAATAATTTATTTGCATATGAAAAGATATATAAAATGTTATATTTTCATATTTAAAAATGGAGCACAATATTTCACAACAAAGTATAAAGAAAAAACAGAATGTATTCAAAGCCAGTACTATTTACAAAACACAAGCATGCATTGTTTATCTTCCGATTTTCGGAAAAAGTTGCTGTTGCCACAGCTGTATTGAATAAATATATCTCTAATGTTCTGAATGGAAACGAACACTATTTTTATCATATTTAACAAATCTGTTGTTATTGCTTCAGCATGCTTCCTTGTACCAAGCCTGAACATATCTAAAATCATATTTGAAATATATTCTGGTGTGAAATAGTTTCATGACAAGAAGATTGCTGGGAAGAGAAAGTATAATTATTTTTAATGTGTTGAAGTAGAATTTGTTTTAAAATAGTCTATTTTTCCGTTGTTTTCAGTAACATTTTACTTAAATGCATATGAAAAAAACATATTTATTCGTTTAAAGTAAAAAAGAAATTTTTTTTCATGTTTCAAATCGACTTTTTTTAATTTAATAAATAACAGTTTAACATTTACCTTAGTAGAGGGGAAATATAGCTCAAATTTACTTTCTGTTTCGCTCTTGAAATGTGAAAACTTAAATTTGCAGGTAATCTAGTGTCTTCATATGTAAACATCCAGTTGCTTTGTTAGGATAAGTTTTAATAATTTTAAAGGAATGTTCTGTTATTTCAAATAAACAACTTGGTTATTTTTTTATTCTTTAGAAATACAATTGCTCTTAATTATTTTGAATGATTGTTCTACTATTTCAATTAATTAACTTAATTAATTTGTAATTCTTTAGAAAAAATGAATCTTAAAACATATAAGATAGTATAATTTATTTGCAAAAAATTATTAAAAAGGAAATTTATATATGAAATATATAAGAATTAAGAGAATATACTAAATAACGAATTACTCCGACATTGATATAATTTCGCAAGCAGGAAGTGAGAAAAAATTAAGTTGCATTTGAAAATATTTAACATTCTACAGGACAAATTTTTATAGGCCAATTAAAATAGTTTAGTGTAAAAAATAAATTTTACACAGAAGAAAAAAATAGAGACATCTCGAAAATATTATTGTGCTATCATTTTATAATGGGATTAAGTTGAGAAGAATGGGTTAAACATCTACAATGATCATTTGGTAATGAAATTCTTTCTCGCGTGTTACTAGATTCAGATTGCTTACAAAATTTCACAGAGGTCGCAATGCTCTACCGAATGAACTACATATTGGAAAGGCCGTTGTCATCTGTAATCCCTGATAACATTTAAGTATACCAAAAATGCTTACTCTGATAATAATCGCAATATTTATCAAATGATGGAGAATAAGCTTACGATCGGATGCTTCACCAAACATAAACATTTGGATATAAATGTATAATTTGCCATTAAGTTCCATACAATTTAACTAAATACCAGAAGCCGAAATGTTTCAGAATCAGTAAGGATATATTTCAATTAATGGTGGGTGACCATATCTTTGTTTCTAAAATCATTAATTATGACGAAACGTACATACCATTTTTGATGTTCATTACGATACGCCAAGTAAAATCTCTGAAGATGATCTATTACTCCTTTTCTCTCTCTTTTCCTCCCTCTCTCTTTCACACAATGGTGATAACAGAACATACTATCAAAAATGCAATGTATACCGTATTCTTCGGAAGTACAGGATTGGTCAAACCCATCAAACAGGAATGACAGAAGACAATCACAGTTAATGGATGCAGTACTAAATATCTACCAGAAATTCTTCGAGAAATAAGTGTTGAAGTCTTATGGTCCACCACATAAATGTATTTCCTCATTCAAGAAGATGTACATTTGAATTCTGGAATAAAAACACAGCGAAATTTGATAATATATTCATCCTATTCATTCAATTTAGCTGTGATTATTGATTATTTTCAATCATTCAGAAACATTACGTGGACTTAATCCTCAAATTGATGATATAATAGATACAAAGTTTTGAATTTTTCAAAGTAACCTTTAAACTACAAAGGAATAAAAATCCAAAGTGATTCACTGATAAAAAAAATAAAATAAACAAAAATGTAAATTACAAAATTATCAATTATTATTAGTTGATAAATCTTAACGTAATTTTAAAAATGAAAAATTTATTTTCCAAAAGATTCAGCATAAAGAAAAATACATGCAATAAAGAAATGTAGAAACTGATTATTATATAATATGAGAGCAAATTTCTTTACTCTCATGATAAATTTAATGCATAAAAATTCACTTTTTTAAAATTAAATTGTAATAATCTAGTTAGTAAATTTTTAGTTTTTATTCAATGAAATATATTTCGAATTTAAATATTGAAAATAACTGATATTTTTCTAATTTGAAATAAAAGTTGCTTAAAACTAATAATTAATTTATTATATTGAATGAATAAACATTTTAAAAGCTGAAACTCTTACATAGTTTTGAAAAAGTAATTTCGCATTTTCATAGAAAATGTATTCTTAAGAAAAATAATTTTACCCATAACTTCATTACAGGAATAGCCTATTATGAAATTGTAAAACAAATTATCTTTTAGAGTAAATCAATTTAATGAACTTTATCATCAAGATTCAGAGGATGTTTTATTTGTTTAAATATCTGATACGCGATACTTAATTAAGGAATATATATATTTTGGTTACTTTTTCACTCTTTTTTTTTGCATATTTTTAAGTATTTATAAAATTCGTCCACAAAAATAGTATTTCTATTTGCCTATTTTTTGATAAATAAAAAAGGATATTTATTACATAATTTTAAACAGTTAACAATGTAAATGAGGTCTTTCTTATTCACATCCAAGTCGTAATTTCTCTATTTCTGTATATAGTATGCCATGAAAGAACTGATGGACTTTTTAGAACTTCCTCCAGCAACAGTCGCCATTTTGAAACAGAAAGCAGCGGAAAAATTGAAAATTTTAACTGCATTGGGAAAAGAGAAAATTGCTACGGCATTTGCTACACACAAGGTAATGTACCAGATGAATTCACTTTGCTAAATTTTTAAATAAAAAAAGAACTTTAATATATTCATAATTATCTCTTTCGTGTAATAATTAATTGGAACATCCGTTTTGCTTCTGAATGCTTTTAATTTCTAAAAACCTTGTTATAATACAGAGTATAACTTAAGAAATTATATAATATATAACCTGCACTATTTGAAATGCTACAAAATGCTAAATCTTATTACATTCTAGTTTGGCAACCCTGCTTACCATTTTCGCCATTGTAGAATCTTTCAAACAACTTACAGAATATCGTTCATTGTTGTCAATTTCAAACAAACGTGTTCCTTATTTTTACTGATATATCTTCATGTATTCAGAGAAATCAGTCATTATACTTTTCAATTAATGATACGTATGAAACTCAGCTAATTAATTACTCATATTCCCTAATTAATACATTACACTAAATTATAATTTGCTTATTTATTTTAATTATTTATTATAAAAAGCTAATTGCATCAAATATCTTGATTCTTAACTAAATTCATGATTTCATAAAAATTAAGAATTTTTTAATCCATCTAAAATTAATTTAATATACTGAAAAATCAAATCCAAATATTCTTGCAATTTCAATGCTGCATGTGTTAAAAATAAATTTCTTACTTTACTATACATTGGTTTTTGAAAGAAGATAAAAATTCTCAACTGAATAAGCCACGAAGTTATTTCCATGGGAAACACACACAATAAATATATAAACTCATTAAACATTTATTTTTTCCCTTTTCACAGCTGATGCATTTGAATGTGGATTTCAGGTCACCTTATTTCGTCATTCCAGAACATGGCTCACTGCAGCAGTATGTACGATATTTTTAACTTTTACTCTATTTATACTATATTTTTTACTTAATATGTACTATATTTTTTACTTAATTTTTGAAACAGTAAAAAAACTAACTCTACATATTAGTCTATGAAATTAAATCCAATATATTTTATACAACATTCAGTAATTGATATTAATATTGCACATATTAATTCAGCAAATGAAATAGATTTACTAAGACATCAGTTGTATTAAACATCTTTATTTCGAAAAAAATTAAATTTTTTCCTGAATAGGTACTAATGCTTGAATTCACATTATATCGAAGGTGAATTTCTATGTTCTGCAGTATATTCAAATAATATATTTCTATAAATCTGTTATTCAACATAATAAGCATATCACTTTAAATTTTATTAGAAATAAAGTAAACTGTGTAGTATTAAAATGAATAAATCTAAAAGAATAAAAAATCTTCAATTCTGAAACCGTATTTGTTTTCTGAGTTTTTCCACAATGGCAACCGAATAGTTATCGCTCTTCATTTTAGCATTTCATAATTTTAACTCTTAGATGTTTGTAATGTGATTCAAAATTCAATTTAAACTATAGGTTTTGTGTGAATTATTCTATGTGCTTAAGATACCACATTACAATGGCAAACAAACTAAATTTCAACCGTTTCGGTAATCAAATAAATTCGTCTGTTAATTTTATCATAGTTTAAATATTCAATGAATTTTTACATAACAGATTTGTCTATTGTTTATTTTTCTTGCAGAGGTGGGAGCGTAATTGTTTTGGATACTGGCAGACTGACAGTTACTACCGACTTACAATCAGAAGGAACTTCACCAGAAGTAAGTATCTCAGTCAAAATTTGAAAATGTATCTTAACTAATTAAACTGAAAATTTTTATTATAAGAGCTTTAATCTATTAATGAAATTGAGAAACTTTCCTGTAAAAAATCTTGATTTTTTTCCTACATTAAAGTTTTGCGAAACGTTCAGAATAAACTCTTTTTAGTGATTCCTCGTAAAACCCGGTGAAGAGTTATACTTAAAGATATTTAGTTTACTGTAACTCTAGACGTCAGAAAAGGCAGAATTGCTAAAACTATTTATAGTGTATAAAAATCCCGTGCGAATTATACACATTCATATTTATATCTTCACGGAAAAAAATTTAAAATAATTAAAAACGTTGTAACAAATATATTTTCTTTTTAAAATTTCGTACTGTTAATTCCTCATAGGAATCCACTAAAATGGAAACCGAAGAGAGATTGTATGACAGATTCAACATAGCCATTTCTGATGTGCAAGTCTTATTCTCAGATTTAGGTAAGTTTATTTAAAAGAGTTGCTACAAGTCGATGATGCTTCTCTTATTGTTTGGAATCATATGGGAATTTTATTATTAATGGAATTTTTATTTACCTTTTTATACTTTGGATACTTCTTTGGTAGGTGAAGAATGGAGAACGGCTAAGCAGCAATCAGAATCGGACATGCATTTAGTACCCAAAGTCAAAGTCCTACTTGTTTATTCCCACAGTGTTCGCCCTGATTGCAGAACTCCTCCTAGGTAAGTTACTTATCCTAGTGTTGTTGTTGTTGCACACTCCCTTTGGCCTTCAGGGTTCGTAACGTTGAACACCCCCAAAAAGTCAAGCACCATAAAAGGATCGTTATACAAATCATGCTTCGATATCCCCAGACACTCAATTCGAATATCAATCCCCCTCCCACGACTACCACTTGCTTCGATGTAAATGCCGTCGCGAGGCATCAGCTCTGCAGGGACTACGGAAAATAATGGTGCCTACTAGAGCTTAACCCTGACCGTGGTATCACCTCTACCATCAGCAGAATGCGGACTGGGCACATGAGGTATGAAAATCATGCCCGATGGATCTAGAATCCACGAGAATGTAGGCACTACACAGGAATTCCACTGGATCCGAAGCATCTCTTCAAATGCATCTCTATTGCCTCGACCCTCTTCAACATCGACCCCAAATGCTGCCATGACACTCCTTATACGAAAAAAGCTGAAGATGTGGCCAGGGCAGTGTTCCATCCCTTTGGTCCCATATGACTTGTCTTTTTTACCTTTTCTTTTTCTTTCTTCTTCTTCTTCTTTTTTTTTTTTTTTTTTTTGCACTTGTCACACGACAACAACTTAAGAATGTGTACTGACGTAGCTTGTTTAGCGGAACAGTTGGTACAAGTCTCGAAAATTTTGGTGCTCTCAGAAAATTTTAATGATCTGAACTGACCACTTCGAAAGGGAGCGAAAGCAGTTTGTTGCTGTATTTTAAAGCAGTTAGCTTTTCGGACGAGAACACTGATACCATTGGTGTTCTGGTGGGACAATCCTGCTTTTAATCCTGCTTTTTACTCTTAAAAAATTTCCTAAAAGATGAGAGGTGCCAACGGTTCAGGGGCCTCACGAGCTCCCGCTTGTCCTAGTTACACAAATTACTATACTTTACCAATTTCTTTTCTAAAATAGTTGAATAGGTATATCTTTTTAAAATTCTAATAAATTATGTTAATCTTTACGAAAATAAGTGAATCGTGAAGTCGACGCGCAAAGTTAACGAAATAAAAATTATCTTCTTAAAAACTGTGTGTAAGCATTTGTAATGATTTAAAATGCTTACATTTTTAATAGAATTCTTAATAGTCAATCGTATTAAGTCTCGAATATTTGCAGTTATTGCAAATCTGACTCTTCTTCATCTTAATAAGCTTGCACGGTTCTGGGCACCTCTGCTCGATAGCACTTTGTGCCATAGCCTCAAGCCCATGAACTCTTCTGCTTGCTAGCATATATTTTCAGCATTTTTAAAGTTGCATTTAAAGTCACCATCATAAATTTAACGGATCTTTTTAAACATGAATTAAAATACAAATTACAAATTTGAACAAGTATGCATTTAAATATTACTAATTGCAACTTAAGAATTTTAACATTTTTGGAAATTTATATTGTATGCAATGCTAAAAAATATAATATATATTGAAATCTTTATTATTTTGATTTACGGAAATGAGATTAGCATGTATTCACAGGAAAAAATAATCTTAAATAAATTTCCCAAGGATGAATAGCAAATATTTTTATTCTTATGTAAGAACTATAACAGAGAAGAAGTTTTCCAAGTACATTGATAAAATGAATTAAATAATTGCTAGATTTTCCTTCTAATTATATTCTATTGCTTTTTTCAGACAAAAACTTAATATAAGCCTTCCAAGCCTCAAACTAAACTTGTCTGACAGGAGAGTATCAATGATAGCAGATTTCCTTCAAAACCTTCCACTTCCTAAATCATCCTCAACAGTTCCTGATGGATTGCCCTCTTCACCAAGCGATTATCACTTGGTAAGAAATATATACCTATTTTCTTAACGTATTGCTTATTTTTCTAGAATTTGTTTGCTTCCTTCTTATTGAACTCTATGCTTGAATTTCAACTCCATAGAATTTGAAAATAAACCAAGTAATCTCTTAACGCGTTTCTTGCTCTCATCTTCTAAATCTATCTTTCTGTCCTAAATGAAAAGAAGTTACACCATTTAGAAAATTTTCCGGTCATGTAAAAAAAAATCTCTTCGCTTGTACTTTAAAAAAATTCCATCCATATCGTTATGAATAGCTCCTTGATATTATTTACGGACTCATTAAATTTCCTCCCCTTCAGATCAATATCAAAATTGAGGGATTGGATCCTCTGGTGGTGTCATCTATCGGAGGATCTTAGAGCAAAGTCATACTTTCACCTTCGTGGTGCTCTGGTTAAACGAAAGACGCACCTTACTGACTTAAATTTGCAAAACCAACGGCATAGTGAGCTTGGCTATTCTAAGTGTCATAAGTAACAATAATTTCTGTAAAGTTGAGCGTGATTCTTTTGACAGCTCATTGGTAAAATCTAATGTTAAACAATCACTACTAATTGAAATTTTGTTACCAAACTTTTTTATAATTTAAAGGGAGGTTAGAAGTTTTACGTTATATATTTAAACTATCCTCTTTCATTTCTAATTGAGATTATAAATTAGAAACAGTTGCTGAATTTATTTATCTCGGTTCAGTGCTTAATAACAACAATGACATTCTTCCAGAGTTAAGAAGATGCTTAGCTGCGGCTAACAAAGCCTTTTTTGGCCTAAGACATTTATTGGAAACAAACTTTTTACCACAAAAAAACAAAATTACTGTTCTATAAGACGCTTATCCATCCTGTTTTGACCTATGCTTTGGAGACCTGGACTTTGACAGTAAATGAGGAGAAGCTGTTGGGCTTGTTTGAACGCAGGGATTAAAAAGTGTCCTCGGAGGTACAAAAGAAAACGGTATCTGGCGCAAAAGATGCAAAACAGAAATTTACCAATTGTACAAGGAGCCAGATGTTGTACATCACATTAAAATAGGCCGATTTAATTGGATTGAGCATGTTATCGGAATGAAAGGCAATAACACCTTTAAGGAAATAATCTTAGCAAAACCCATCAGCACAATAAGAAGAGGGAGACCCAAGCTGAAATAGGTGGATGCAGTCGAGGAAGACTGTAAGATCCTAGAAATTGGAGGAGTTTGGCTGCCTGCAGAGGTGGCTGGAAGAAACTTGTTCAGTAGGCCTTGGCTCATCCTGGGCTGCAACGCCATGAATGATGATCCTCTTACATTAATAATTTCTTTATACGAAAACAACTTTTTTCACAAAAGGCCATGTAAGTAACAGGCTCCTCAAAGAAAAGACAAAGTAACTATGAAAATTCATAGTAATAATGAATATTCATATCATAGTAATTTATTACAGATTTTGCTTTATTACAATTATAATTGTAAACTCAGTGCTTAGCTAGTGAGAATTTTGAGTACATTCAAAAGTTGTTTAATTTTTTATTACATATTAAAGAGAGTAAATATTTTTGCTTCCGTTAAGCGTTATATTGGTTAAAGTGAAAAATATTCGTTTAAAGATATGATTATAAAAGAGCTCTGTTGGTTGAGAAATTGTATGAATCACCTCCAGAGAATTAACTGCATCAAGTAATCAATGAATTCACATGCTATTATTATTATTGCTTTTATTTTAAAAATCAATTTCTGCAAATATTATTCTATTATAACTTTCAGTGCAGTCACGCTCTCCGAGAACCGACCGGAACAGACTTAAGAGAAGTATGGAGATCTCTCCACCGGAAACAAAAAGTTAAGAGCATTGCTCCAGAAGAAGAGCAACCTCCTTGTGTTGAAGGTGAAAAATTCAAAATTTTTAGCTTTTCATGCAATTTACAATAATTTTTTTAAAAAAATTAAAATTTAGGAAGATCATTCAATATGAAATGTTAAATAAACTTTCTAAATATATTCATTAAAATAATAGGTTTCACCATTTGAGTTTCAAATATGTAGTTTATTTAGAAAATAGGCACAGATGCCATATAATCCAGGATGCCAAATTATGAGTTTGGTGATTTTTTGGCAGATTTTCTTTGTGTCTAGTAACCTAGTTTTTCTTACGTCATATAGATATGGAAACCTATAAAAAATTATGCAAAAAATTCTATTTTGGCAAAACTATTAGTTACGTCATTACGCACGTCACAATGCATCATCTTGACAAGATTTCTTCATCGCCAAAAAAATTCAGAATTTGAAATCCTGGATTATACGGCATCTGTGCCAGAAAAAAAATTTTTTAAATGTTACTCTTCTCTTATTAAGATTAGCTAAATAATAATGAGTCTATTTATATAAGAAATTTAATTTATGAATATTATATTGAAATAAAAGATGTATCGTAATTAATATTGAATAGTAACAATCTAGGACAAGGTGAAATGCTTTTAAGTTTCATTAGATTAAGCATAACTACTTCTGAAGTTCCATAAAATGTAAATAAAACTATTTTATTAAGTGTTACAATATTTATTAATATTTTTAAAAAATGAGTACACTAAGTATACTTTTGCCCTGTTCCGGAATTACATCAAATAAGTCAAAACAATTTTTTTAAATAGAAGTTTTCTTTTTAAAAAAATCTTTCAAAAAAGGTTAGTATAAATTACTAAAAACTACTTTGACCGAGAAGGGAAGCGCCTTGAGTAATTCTGGTATTGATGATAGTCTCTTATTGGCACCAATGTTATCTTTTATTCCTTTTTCCCTTAATATATCCTGCTTGCTGTCTGTCTTACACTGTTATTTCTAGGTTAATAAGATGCAATAAATGTAACTCCTGGTAATGATGCATTAGAGATTTAACTATGCATGTCTATAAGAGTTCTCCAAGTTCATTATTTGTACAATTGACATTTTTGACAGCTACGCTACTGCATTCAAACTCTGTATCAGACCAGTCTGATGAAGATGAACCAGGTGGTGCTGCCGAGCGATGGGCGAGGGTCATCGATTTACCGGGCTTCGAGGACAACGTTTCAGCGAACAATTACATAAAGATTCTCTTCCGGCTAGTAGCCGGGGAAGTGTCCATACACTTGGCCAGATCCAGTGACCATGCGGACAAACCCTACCTCATGCTGAGGGCTGAGAAGTTGTGCATAGACGCAGCACACATGGAGTATGGACCTGCATTACAAGCATCACTGCATAAGATTCAGTTAGTGGACAAACTTCACAAAGGTAAAATTTCATTTTTCTCTTACTTTATGTTACAATTCGTATCATTGATTTAAATATTTGGTATCTGTATAATAAATAAACCGCCGACTAATGACTGAGTGGTTAGCGTTCCTGACTCCTGAGCTGTTGGTCCCGGGTTCGAATCCAGGTTCGGAATGGATGTTTCTTTCCTTCTCTGTTTCTCTCTCCTTTCTTCTGTGATGTATGAATGTGGCCCGCCCTATGAACGGTTTGTGGTGGTATGGCGCGGGCAACGCTACTCGCCTCCGTGACTTGGTTCACAGGTGCCCGCTGGGTAACGACAAATGAGTAGCAGTTTCTGGCCTTGTTGTGGCATAGGATTCATCACCCAAGTGTGCCCGCCGTTGGAAAAAAAATAATAAATAAACCTTTTTTTGCGAAAAATATATTTTTTTTAAATTAATTTTTCGATAGAATGCAATACTTTCAGTGGCAGTTTTTTATTTTTTTTTATTCTAGAATTTTGGTCGGTTACTTTTACTTTTTTCATTATAAGTAGAAAACAGTTTTTTTTTTTTTTTAAATGAAAGTTCAAAAAATATTTTGCTTTTGCATTTGATTTATTAAGATTTGATAAGACAATACTATTTAGTAGAAATTTTAATTTATTATTAAGCATTCGAAAACAAAAAGAAGTGTTAAAAAGCAGCGTCTAAATTTTTTTTGTAATCTTTGGCTAGAGTTGTCGATAGCTCATAGAGTATAGAACAATAGATCACTTACTTCAAACAAGAGTTTGAAGTTCATCGGTTTTTGTATTTGTAGCTAAGAAAACCGAACAATTAAATGCTCATTGTAATTATCATCTTGTCTACTTGTTATTACGAGAACAATTTAAAAAAAAAGCTTAACTGAATCTTGAGACAACAACTTAATCTATGGTAATAATTCAATAGAAATATCGGAATTTACGATTTCATTGCTAAGTTCTAATGTGCGTGAACAGGAATATGAAGTATTTTTCCTTCTTCATTTTGATTTTGTTGCAATTGAATATGTACCTAAATATACCAGCTATTTTTTTATGAATTTTAAATTATTAAAAAGAAATTGAAAGTTTACTTAAATTTTCGATTTATTTTTGAATAAATGGGAAAATTTTATGTATTAAGTTACATCTACACAATTTAAAACTTAGCTAGTTTTAAATTGTGTAGGAGTAACTTAAAACATAGAATGTTCCCTACTTATTATAATTAAATTTATGAATAATGTAGCACAAAACATTTTCAAATAGATTAAGAAAAGCCACTGCATATTATATAACAAAAAATGCATATGAGCGTCCCAGAATATTTTCACAGTTTTAGAGCAAAATGTCCTATTTGCGCAGCCAAACTTTAAGCTAAATGATCTGATTCTAACAAGATAATTGAAAATGTTTGGAGACATTTGTGAAAAGAATAGGGGACGTTTTAAATTTAATTCATTTTAGGCAATTATTTAAATAAATTCGCAAGTACATATATTCTAAATGCGTAAATTTCGTATCAATGCAGTGCTTTTTAACATTATTGTAAGGAAATATACAATATTTTACTTCATTAAGTTTTTAGCAATGTCTGTAAACAAAATTTTATAAGAGATTTTTATACATTGACCTTTGATATTTATATATTCCTATAAAAACTATAAAACATATTTCCATATTTATTCAAATTTTTGCATATAGCTTTTCATTTTTTTAAATTTTCTGTTGATTGTCCCAAAATTTTGAGCGTTCATACTGTATTGTTACCAGACACTATTTGTTAAAACTAATATGCAAATTAATTATTTAATGTACTTTATTAAGAATGTTCCTTACGTATTTACTTCAATATACTTAACTTAATATTATTTCATATGAAATTCCTAAAACAAAGCACTTTTTTTTATCTAGGTTCATCGGGAGAATATTTAGAGTTAATCAGCTCAGATAATGCGACAGATATGATTACAGTACTTTATAGAAAGGTACGTTTATTAGAAATTCTAAGAAAAAATGTACCAGCTTAATCTAGTAATCATATAGATAATTAGGATTTCTACTCATGAATAATTATAGAGATGACATAAACCTCAATAATTTCGTGTCTCTAAAGAAATTTATAAATATTAGATGAGAGAGATTATAACCATTATATTTCTGTTATACTATAATTATAGTAATTATAGCTATTATGTATTGCAATAATGGTTATGTATAGTATTATCTGCTTTTTATTTTTAGATCTCTGCAAAAATATCACATAAGGATAAATTTTGTCATATATTTTATGGACAATAATGTCTGTAGTATATTTATTTATTTATAAATAAATAAATAAATAAATATATATATATATATATATATATATATATATATATATATATATATATATATATATATATATATATATATATATATATATATATATATATATATATATATATATATAAATATATATATATTTATATTGATTCTGACTACAATATTTCCAATTTAATATTTTCAATATAATTTAAACGCGTCACAATAGCGGAAGTTCTGAAATGGAAAATAAATTGATATTGATGCAATATGAAGATATTTTAGTATATAAGTTAATTATTTCTGATAAAGAATTTGACCCATTATAGTTTATTTTTTTAATATCAAACAGTTTTTCAAAGACTTATTTTCTTTCGTGATTACTGCTTATAAATCTATTCTTTACTTCTATAAGCATCCGATTACTTTAATTTTTAAATTTAATGGCTATATTATTTATAAAATGCAGTAAACTATAATAAAAAACATATTGTATCTCACATTTTGAAATTGTGTTGCTTTGATTCAGGTTCAAGCGAACTGCCCAGAATTCAAGAGCCATTTCCACCAAGTAGAGCATTCATTAGTGCTAGATGTCAGTACACTTTCAATAGCATTTCATCGCGAGGCATTTGTGACGCTTGCTAGATTCCTACAATACGTTACTGCCAAGTAAGTGTACCAAATTTATTTCATCGCCAATAAAATAAATTTAAATAAACTAAATTTTAAAAAAATTGCATTAAAGGCACAGGTGCCGTATAATCCATGATTCCAAATTCTGAGTTTGGTGATTTTTTTGGCGGATTTTCTTATGTATCTGGCAACCTCGTTTTTGCTACGTCATAGATTTGGAAACCTATAAGAATTATGCAAAAATTCTATTTTGGTAACCCTAGTAATTACGTCATCACGCACGTCACAATACGTCATCTTGGCGACATTTCTTCATCGCCAAAAAAATGCAGAATTTGGAATCATGGATTATACGGTACCCGTGCCGCATTAAATGTATACATGTCATAGTGTCGAAAATACTAATTTATTGCTTAAAATGTTTTCTTTTTAAAACTGATAGACTGAAACCAAAATCTTCGAGCTTCCGGTTATCAAGCATGCCAAAGCCTTCAGACTTTGTGCTCTCAGACACTTCTGATCCACCGGTTCCTCCAGGCGCAACTAAGTTCAGCATATCTGCCCGTCTCAACGCTTTGGGTGTTAAACTTTGTGACACAGACCTTGAACTTGCTGACCTGAAAATGGTTGGTGAGTATGCAGACGTTTGCATAATAACTTGACAAGATATGTAGGGCATATTTCATAAAATTACTGATTTTCTTTTCTGGCGTACTTTTAGTTTTGTTTAGTTTGGTCTACTTACTTCCAAAAACCTGTGAAATTCTTGTTTGCAATATAAATGTATTTCTACATAACTGAATAATTAAAACTGTATATCAAACAATCAAAATACAGCTTATAGTAAATTGATGAAAAATATGTATTTAAACAAAACGTAATACATAAATATAAGCAATGTTTATTTTTAGAATTATTATACCTATTGATGTGTCGGTGTATTCAGATTATTATAATGTTAAATAAATATTTTCTCTTGTTTATTAACAAACATCATAACCGTAACGATATTAAATTTGAATCTATATAGTTAAATATAATCATTTGCTGTTAAATTCCTATTGCCAAATATAACAAATTTGAAGTTCTAATAATCCACAGGAAATACGAAAATTAAAAAATAATAATAAATAAGCACTGGTGAAGACAATCTTATATACTAAAAATTAAAAGTTGCAATTTTTTTTATCTATACAATGGACCTATTTAAAAGATACTCAAATTAATTTATGTGGGTGATTTTCATAGCAGTGTGTACAATATTCTGCTTCTTGTAGAACTCTTTTAGTCAAAAATACGAAAATTAAAAAAAGAAATAAATAAGCGCTGGTAAAAATAATCTTACAATAAAAATTAAAAGTTCCAATTTCTTTTATCTACACAATGGACCTATTTAAAAAATGCTCAAGTTAAAATAAATGTGGGTAATTTTCATAACAGTGTGTATAAAATTTTGCTTCTTGTAGAACTCTTTTAGTCAAAAATGCAAAGGAAAATATGCTCCATAATAATACTTTTTGAAATAATTTTTTGATTTATAATTATCTTTCAAAATGAATAGAGCTTAAAGCGTAAATTGCCATAAATTCAAACATTAAATAGTTTTCTATGGAAAAATTACCTGTATGTGGATTTTAGATGGCTTTAAATTTTGGAAGAAACGAAATTTACAATGAAGATAATAGTGTGTTGCCAATATAATGATTAATTAATATCAACGTAAAATTCCAGATTTTCAAACATTTCCATCATTTATCAATACACCTAGCTAAAATTGAAGAAGTAAAAAATTAAAAGTAAAAAAAATAGTGTGTTGCCAATATAATGATTAATTAATATCAACGTAAAGTTCCAGATTTTCAAACATTTCCATCATTTATCAATACACCTAGCTAAAATTGAAGAAGTAAAAAATTAAAACTAAGTTCTTTCAAAGGAAACGGACTGTTAAACGAAGCTCAAATAATTGTGAATTATTGTAAAAAATAAATTAATTATTCAAATCTTTATGCTTAATAAACTTTATGTTCACAGAAGCTATAAAAATTTACCCTGAAATTTTAACAATAAAATATTTTTTGTTAAAAATTGTTGAAATATTTTATTGTTAAAGAATATTTTATTTTTATTTAACTTCAGTGGAAATTTCATAATATTTCGAAATATTTTAGTTTCATATTATATTACTTCAATTCCAATATTTTATTACTACATTTGTAAATATTTAATTTCATAATGTGAAAATTTACGATAGAAATATACCAAGTTTTCTGTCAGCATTTATAGATTATTTATGTCATAAACACATCTGTTTATATCATGCATATTCTACCTATTATAATATATATATACATATATATATATATATATATATATATATATATATATATATATATATATATATATATATATATATATATATATATATATATATATATATCAATTTTAATTTCCCTCATAGGTTTGGAAACCGATTATGTCTTAAAAGCAAATGAAAAATCTGTTCTCCGAATAAATTTATCAGAATTAACGATGGAAGATTTAGTTGAAGATACTTTATATAAAAAAGTAAGTTTATGAGAAAGTGTTCCAATTATATTCCTGATACTCGATACAAAGTTTTGGTCCTGCAATGATATCAAAATGAATAGAATTTACATAATGAAAAAATTTAGTTAAGCCAAAAATCTATACCAATAAAAATAGAAATAGTGTGTACAAAATTTTAAAAATACTTATCTTAATATGAGCTAATTAAAAATTGTCTATGTCATTAACTAAAAATATTCAAAATAGAGTTTATTTTTGTTATTATAAGAAATTATTACTAAAAATATATTTATTTATTACCAGCCCATTTGTTTTTTTCTAAACTTTACTTAAAATAAAATTAAAATTAAATTATTAATGAATTTCCTTCAAATATTATTATTTTATACAATTTTAATTTGTGACACTTTTTTATAAATCTAATTTCTTATAAAGATAATAAATTCTAAAAATTAAGCATAAATATTAATTCAGATTTTTATTTAATTATACATGTAATAGAGTGAAATATATTTTAATTCTTTCATCTAAAAATATTCTGCATTTTATTTTATATTTGAAGTAAGGAAATCAAGTCATATAATAAAGACACTCGATTTACTCAAGTATTAATTTGTGTGTTTTCTAAATGACAATCAACTATTTTATTTAATAAAACACGTAGACAGAAGAAGACATATTCATTTTCTGAGTATGTAAAGAAACTTGGAATATCTTAGCAAAATCGAACTACTGAAACTGATAAATTTTTTTAAGATGATAAATGTAGTAAAATCAAAAAATAATTAGTTTGTGTTTACTATTAATAACTGATGTTATTCTTTTATGCATTTTACTTAAATTGCATCTTAAAATATCGCCTATATTTTAAATAATGCAATTGTTTCTTGCAGATTTTGGCAACAGAAGGAGAAAAAGTCTTCGATATTAAGGTAAAAAAGTGTTCTTATGTACTTTGTGTTTTTGTTAACAGATGAATTTTTTATAAGAATTATTTATGTTTTAAAATTATAGATTTAATTTGTATAATCTGAAATCATATAACTGGCTGTATTTTCTACTTATATTTTTCTTACTCATTTTGATTTTGGAATTTCTTTTAAGTGGGCTAAAAGAATTGGCAACAACTTTTGAAATTGTTCGAGTTAAAAAATATATATATATATTAAAAAAAAACGCATTCCTTATTCAAATACTATCCAATAAATTTTTGAATAAACTAATAATAATCAATATAAAGTATTGCATTAAAAATTTATTATTGTACTAACTTATCTGAATAGTTAATTCAATAATGCTTTACGTATTATATTTAGGCTTGACCTTTGGAAAAAAATAAGTAAAAAATAAATTTATTTATACTTTTGGAATGGGGATGGAATCTTGAATCGAATATTATATTTAAATTTTTTACTTCTCTTTTCTATAAATTTTATTAATAATTCATATATTCTCTAAAAACTGAAAAGAAAAAAAACAGTGAATGTACATGAAATCTCGAACCCAAATTTTAAAATTGGGTTCGAGATTACATGTACATTCATTCAAAAATAAAAATATTTATGGAACCGTTAATCTTTTTTAAATCTTTTCATTTTCAAGTGGGTGCGCCGAAGTCCTCATCACAAAGAAGTAATGGAAAAAAGCTGCAGCAAAGATTCTCTTCCAGTGCGAGTGGATGGAAGCTTACGGGTTCGATTCGGGCGAACTGTTGTTGTACTTGTTTATTCCTTTGCTAATGAACTGCATGTAAGAGTGCATTAAATATAATTTCCATTCTATGAATATTTTTCAAATTATATTTTCAATTTGTATTTTTAATAGTAATTCATAATAATTTAACATACTTAATTAAAAAAAGGGAATGTAATGCATAAAATTCGTTGTATTTATTTATAAACATGAATCGCTTTATTCTCTTAAATTGATATTGAAAATATATTGAAGAAGTACTATGTTTAAAATCTCAATTGTTCATTAAAAAAGATCAAACTATTTGTAGTAGTAAAGGCTCATCTTATTGTCCTTCCCCAATTAAAATTAAAAGCCACATATTCACCGAAATAACATCCCCTTCAAATTTAATTATATGTATCTTAATGTTTCTAAATGAAGTTAAATAATTTATTTCGCATATGAAAAAAAAATTGAGATTATATATATTATATAAAAGGAATAAATTAAAAATGGCATCATTTTCCATTGATAAATTTTATATTTGTAAAAAATGCTGTCATTAATTACAATTAATTATTTTTAATTTTCTAAAATTTCCTAATATAAGTTTTATGCCTTTGATTATAGCAAATATTCATTAAAACTTATAATTTTTCTAAGAGAAAATATTTTTCTTAGCGCTTTCTTGAACCATTCTTAAATCCGGATGCTACTACTTTCTTTAAGCGATCTGCTGAAGAGAAGCTACAACAAAAGGTACATTATTATGTTTATCATTGCTCTGTGATATTTTAAATATTGTTAAAAAAATAATATAAACGACAGGAATTATATTTTACTTGATTTTAATTTTTGTAATATATATATATATATATATATATATATATATATATATATATATATATATATATATATATATATATATATATATATATATATATATATATATATATTTATATATATATATATATATATATAAAATGTTTTTTAATTAGATCCCTAATTTAAATATTATCAATTAATAATCAATAATCATATTTTTCAAGCACTTTCAATATTATATTGGTATTCAATTTTGAATACCAAAAGAAAAATGTATACAAATTTATTTCCCCTATTTTTCAGAAATCTTATTTTTATTGTTTTTTTTTATATAAAATTTCTTCACGCATTACAATAAAGATATTACAATTCTTTGTGATAAAATTTTTCTCACATTGTTCTTATAATGAAATAAAAATATAATAACTTGGAAAATAAAAACAATTTATTCTTTATATACATTTTGTTTTCCAATCTATAGGTCACAGAATTTCAACAAAGTGGTCTCCGTTATCAAATTTCCGTTGAGATCCAAGCACCTACAGTGTTGTTGCCCCAGAAAGCTACTTCTCCGAATGCTTTGATTCTTAAACTGGGAGAACTGAGCTTAGAGAACTTCTTTCAGGAAGAAGAAGACCATTGTATAGATAATATATTAGTTCGACTTCATGAGCTGCAACTAGCCAGGTGAACGTCTTTAAAAAATTAAATACTGTAATAAATTTTCAAAACCGCAGTAATTTTGAACAGTAAATGTCAGTTGTTGTTGCGCCAGTATGCTAGCAGGGACCAAGCAGAAGATCTTCAATACTTGGCCTTCCAACTCCAGAGGTATCATTTCACTTGGAGGACATTGCGACCAAGCAAAGTTTTAACGTGCCTCAGCCGCCATCAGAGAGCACGACGGATCTTCGTTTAAGCTGGGATTTATACTCACTACCATCCGATAATGAGAACTATGTTTTAACCAATCAGGCCACCGTGGTCCTCAGTAAATTTCAGTAATTAAAATCTTATGAAAAATGTACAATTGTATTGTAATTTTATACTTTAAATGAGTAAGAATAAATATTAGTCGTAAAAGGAAAATTGTAACATAAAAATAATGTATAACTTTTACTTTAGATAACTGATATTTGACAAATATCAATATTTTCCCATAATTGTCTGATATACGAGTATGTAAAAACCACACGTAAATATTATTTTCTATTTAAGTTCACATACTATTTAATATTTTATTATTATTTTATTCACTATTTTTTTAAATTTATTTAATTAATTTATTTTTTATTTGTTTATTTATTTCCTTTTATTTTATTTTTTATTTATTTATTTTATTTAATACCGGCCGACCGATGACTGAGTGGTTAGCGTTCCTAACTCCTGAGCTGTGGGTCCCAGGTTCGAATCCCGGTTCGGGCATGGATGTCACTTTCTCAGTGTTTCTATGTCCTTTCTTCTGTGTTGATGTATGAATGTGGCCCACCCTGTAAACGGGTTTGTAGTGGTATGGCGCGGGCAACGCTACTCGCCTCCGTGACTTGGTTCCCAGGAGCCAACTGGATAACGTAGCAGTTTCTGGCCTATTTGTGGCATAGGGTTGGTCACCCGAGTGCCCACCATTGGAAAAAAAATTAAATTGACAAATATTGACATTCTACATTCATTTAACTTACCTTGAGTTTGCGATAGGATCTCACTGTTCTAAGTGATGGAATTCGATCTCAGCCACTATTGAATAGTAGAAAATGGATGTTCGTTTCAACGTTTACATGTATGTCTCGTATGCGATTATTTGAGAGTTTTCCAGGTTTCCTCCTTTGGGATACATGAACACAGTTCACTATTTATGGAATGTTTTTCCCATAAGACACAGAAAGGAATCTCTAAATGTCTTACAGCAGAATTTGCACATTATTCTGTGTATAACGCAATGTTATATTAAGCATCCACTGATTAAGAATGTATATTAAACATATATTTTTAGTGCATTTTTATAAAAATGCAACTTTTTAATTTACAACATATATCAAAAATGGAAGGATCAAATCTAAATAAACCGTTAAACCAAGCAGTGCATTTTTAATCAGTGAAGGAAACTATAATCAATAATAAACTTACACATGTAAATTATAAATAAAAACAATTCTTAGAAACATAAAATAGGGAGTCCTGTTTTCTCTCAGAATTATATTCTTTAAAAATGTTTGAGAGTTCACTTTTTGTTTTAATTTGGAGTAAGGCTATAATCATGCACATTTAATTCCTCGATTTTCAATTAATGAACTAAAAATGTATTAAATGTATTATTTATTCTTTTAGCAAAAAGGAATGCTTATGGAATAAAATGAGGATTATTTAAATAAATCTTATTCGATGAGAATCTTTAAACAGTTGCTTGACATTCGCACCCACTTTATATTTTATTTTTTTTCCAGAGCTGTGATTCTTTTAGACAGTCGTATGAATGTTTTAGAACCCATTCTTGAGCCTTTAAAAGTTCGACTGGATATTAAAAGAGCTCTCAAGCCTTATCATAGAGAAGGACTCTTGTATCAAATCAACGGCAGTATGGACACAATAAAGGTAGTATTTTCAATATTAAATGCTGAATATTATTATTAACAATGTAATATTAATCTTATGAATTCTAATTTAAAATCTATTGGATATTTCTTAACTCCTCGTACAAATTTTTATTTAATATAATTATAAGTTTCAGAATATTTATAATGAGAATTAGAATCATACTGAAAAGCTCGGTCCTGTATCGATAGGTGGCACTTTAGATGCGTCCTCGAGGATAGCACGATCAGCTTCTTCATATAACCAGAAACAGTGTTAGATGAAAAGCTCGGTCTTTTATCGATAGGTGGCGCTTTAAATGCGTCCTCGAGGATAGCACGATCAGGTTCTTCATACAACCAGAAACAGTGCTAGATGAACATGCATTGTTGAATTAGAAACAGTGTTTGATGAAAAAGTTCGATCTAATGTCGATAGGTGGCGCTTTCAATGCGTCCTCGAGGATCGCACGATCAGGTTCTTCATATAACTAGAAACAGTGTTAGATAAAAATGCATTGTTTTGCTGAAGCTGATTTTATCGATATTCACTTTCTTTCTGGTATATTCTAAGAATAGAATAGTAGATTCTATTCTAATGAATAGAAGATTCTGTTCTAATGAATAGAAGATTTTGTTCTAATGAATAGAAGATTCTGATCTAATGAATAGAAGATTCTGTTCTAATGAATAGTAGATTCTGAAATGAACTGTGTTGCAAGAATCGCCGTTGCTACTGTTTCAATCCGAGAAATATTTGATATTTTTGAACATCATTCGTCAATTCGTGTAGTGTAGGTGTCAATCATAAATTAATGTCAAATGAGTAAGATTTCGAACACACAACCAGTGATGCTCCTAGTTATTTATTTTTTGTGTAAGAAATCTCGAAATACTGTTTTCCGTATTTTGTTTTATTTTTTACGCATATTTCTGTATCACGTGACGGCTTCATTTAGAGTCCTGCTTTGTATGTGATTAGGATTTTCTTTCTGGCTTCCCGCCAAATTTGTACTTGGAACTCTGAAACACTTTTAGAGTCTTTGCTATATGATAATATGATTAGCAACCTTGCCTTTGTATGGAAAGTTTTTAAGTTTTTTTTAATTTATTATATTATAAATAGTTTACAAGAAGTCAGATTGTTAAAAGAGAGAAAATGTGATTTATCTGGCTAATTTTTTGTCTCTGAACTCTGATTAATGAGTATCATAAACTGAAATTTAAATACCTCAAAATTAAGGGTTACCAAATTCTAAATAATCCTAATAAATAACTTATTATTGAATGTCATTTTAGTAACAATAATTTATTGAAAACTGCAAGGTATCTCGAAATCGATGTATAAAAATTATAAATTTACCTTGATAAACATTCTAATGTCTGAATGAACTTTTTGTCCATTTGCAGCATAAAATATTGTATTTTTTATATAAAACTACACACATTTCATTCAATAAATGAAAAATAAAAATACATAAATTTGTTATCCTTGATTTTTAAAAATTTGAATTATTTTACGATAACCCATTGGAAGTAAAATAATTAAAAGGTAGACTTTCGTACATAATAACAATTATAATTGTAAAAATAAATACAGTACAATAAAACACACTTAATAATATCAGATTTAGTGTAATAAGACCCAAAACACACAAAATACAATTCTGTAAATAATTGAAATATATTTGTAATTACAATTTACCAGTCAATTTATTAAATAGGAAGAAAAATATAATTAAACAGCTAAGAAAGCGAACATTTAATTTTGCTTTCGTGCTTAAATATTTGCGTATAGAATTGAATATTCCATTATTAGTTTGAAACATATTCCTCACTTCTGCCAAGAAATACTTCACTCAAAAAATATTATAGTAAATGAGTTAATTGAGAAATAAAGAAATTGCAAAATTGCTAAGAATTGATTTGCAATTTTCAGATATTGTCTCATTTCAATCCATTGAGATTAACCGTCACTAAAGATACAAGTGGATAAATTCTAGATGCGCTTTACTTCTGATTATTTCCAATCATATTATTATGTAAAATGTTTCCTAAAATTGCTACAGCATGACTGGAAAGTCATGGCTATCAAATTTAGAATCAAATTTACAGAGCAATTTTTAAATTAAAAAAAATCATTTGCTTTTTTATCTAGAATAAAGAATCATTATATTAAATATCTATTTTACTCATAAAATCATTCTCACTAGGATAAATTTATAAAAAAAATTGTTCTAACTCCGAAACTCATATTTTTATTTAAAATAATGTGATAATTATTTCAGTGTTTTGGTAAGTTAAATAAAATATAAACAAAGGAATGAAGCACCTTGTGAGGATGATAAATTATAAAATGCGTTTCAGTGTATACCAACTGAAAGTTTTACTTTGTTGGGCACACAATATAATATGAAATTGCTCAAAGAGCTAAAATAAAAGGAAATCTTATCCTTTACTTTGTGTATTACATTTGACACTTGAAAGCATTTAATAAATAAAAGTAGCTTAGAAATTACAGGTTCTTGAGAGCGATTCCTTGAAAGGTAATGTCATTCAGTCAATCGTTTTTGATTGATGATGTATCTTTTTTACTTAATGCAGTTCTGTAAACTTTTCATGCAATTGAATGTAGACTTTCATGCATTTTGCAAATTCTATACCATTTATAGAAATTGAAACTTGGTGCTCCTTAAATTTGATACTATCATTGCTATTGAATATTTAAAAATAAAAACTTTTATTTATCCTACTCCTGTCCTCCGCATCTCTGCCATCAATCGACGAGCAGCCCAATAAAAAGATGAACAAGTATAAAAACAAGAATAAAGTTCTTTAGTAGACTCAAAAGCGTTGTCAGTTATAAACTTTAAAACTTCAGGGCAGTTCTTGAGGTGAGCGGCATCCATATCACCATGATTGCGCAATGGACAACGAGCAGAATCCATTACACCTATTCGATGCTTTTGCATGATAGTCATGTCCAGTTGTCAACCGGAAACAAGCGACACCAACAGCTCGTGGTAAGGAGCTATGGATTTTATTGTTCCCGTCAAGTAGAGTTTTCCACTGCTTGTCCATAGCCGCATCAACATAAAGGGACACTCTGCCATCCTTTATTTTACTAGAGGATTGCAATTTTGATGTTAGGCAAAAGCAAAGGGGATTTGGGTGGATCATAAGGGGACCAGGAAAAAAGACTAATTTACCTACCATCTTTGTATCCCATAAAAGTTCAATAAGTCTCCAATTAATGACAGGAGAATAAGAATGATTAGAAAAATAAACATGTTTCGTTGTATGGGTGTTTTATTTAAATGATAAAAATGACAAAGTTTTCATAAATAGTTTTAAATTGTGGTTGGCAACATATAAATACTCTTTATGGCTTAAAATTCTGTTCCAGTACAATGATTTTGATAATTTAAAAATGCTTATGATTTGATGAGTGTGTGTGATTTTAGATAACCTGTGTAAAATTTTCACTTATTTCCATTTGACAATTATATTAAGTGTTAAAAATTTGCATTTGTGTGTGATTAAAATAACTGTTTTATTTACATCGAGAAAAATAATAGAGCTTTAATGTATTTAATCACTTTTACAGTTAGTGAACGAATTTTTAAAAACAAACGATAAAAGTTTCTATCGTCTAAAATTTGATACTATTTTTAATAACTTAGAAAATAGTATGTATATATATATATATATATATATATATATATATATATATATATATATATATATATATATATATATATATATATATATATATATATATAAAATCTCCTAATATCATAATTAAAAAAACTCTCATATTTAAATATGATTTCTTTGTAAATATTGTCATTATTTGTTACATTTATCAATGTGAAATATATTTATTAAACAAACTTTTTCCCTGATACTTTAATTAATTTATATTTTAATTTTAAATAACTGCCTTTTATTATTGATTTAGCTATCTAATATATTAATTATATTAAATAATATATTTTGTATAATACTCCAAAACTGAATTCCTTTTTAAAATGTACTTTTTTAGATTAACATTGGCCAAAAAGATTTCAGCACAATGATATCTGTGTACGAGGATAATTATGCACGTTTCCAATTCTTAGATAGTGACAAAGCAGGTAATTTCATGTTTGCTTGTTTTGAGAGACTTATGAATTTATTATTTGCTTATTATTTTAATACTGATTTTAAATTCAATTAGGTTAATTTGAACACTGATTAATCATTTAAAAACGTTTCATTACTTATAATTAAATATAAATAACATATAAATGGGTCCTTTGATGGTTTATTAACATTTTAATAAACTTTAACGTTTAATGATAATTTACTAACTCCTACAAATAGTTTATATTTATAATCTTAATATTTACGTAATATTTTTTTCATTTATATAGTTTTACGTTTGCAATTCAAAATTCTGGGCACAGGTGCCGTATAATCCATAATTCCAAATTCTGAGATTAACGATATTTTGGCGAATTTTCTTATGCATCTGGCAACCTCGTTTTTATTACGTCATACATATGGAGACCTATAAGAATTATACTGAAAATTCTATTTTGATAAACCTAGTATTTACGTCATCGCGCTCGTCTCGATCCTTCACCTTGGCAACACTTCATCGCCAAAAAAATCAGAATTTGGAATCATGGATTATACGGCACCTGTGCCAAAGTCTGCATACATACTACAAACCTATAGAAACAAAATTTGGATTTTAATTTATTATTAACAATAATAGTTGTTTATTTCCGTTAATTAACAAGTCATCCTAACTAATGATAAAAATATTTAAAAATTGAAATGCATTGCAATTTTATGCAAATTGTATGTCAAAAATGATAAGAAGTAATGAATGATTTTCATTCAATTACCAATATCAGGAATATTATAAATTTCCCGCACATATTAGTTTTATTTTAGATTTGATAATGTAATGGAAGTACTTTTTGTATTAACAAGAAATCATCATTTAAGATATTAATACTTAAAATAAAATTGAATATATAGTTTGTGTTAAAAAATAAATATCTGTCTTTTAAAACACAATTAACACATTTTGTCACAATGTGTAATTCGTATGACTTGAATCGAAAAAAATCTTATTGAAGAGCCCCATGACATTTTCATTTCATCTTTATTTTACAGAATACAATTATATTCATTACATTTTTAATGCAAATATGAATACTTTTGTAAAATTCCTCATTTTCTCTTAATTTAACAATTTATAAAAAAACTAATTTGCGTTAAATACTTATAGTATTAAAAATACTCGAAATTTGTAGAATATTTTAGTTAGTTATAGAATAATTCAGATATCTTGGAGTTAAATATTTCAAGTGAATTTTAATTTCAGTTGAATGATATTAAGTAAAGAATATGTATATTAGATAATAATGAGTTAGAAAATAAGTAAAACTCATTCCGCATGGCTATATTTAAAATATTTATTAAAAATTAATTCTATATTGATTATTGATATTAAGTAAAGAATATGTATATTAGATAATAATGAGTTAGAAAATAAGTAAAACTCATTCCGCATGGCTATATTTAAAATATTTATTAAAAATTAATTCTATATTGATAAATTTTAATCGATGTATAACTTTATCATAACTTTTCTAACTGTTCATATTTAGTTTGTGATTTTGAAATGACAATGGAATAATTATTTTCCTAAAATAATTATTTTCCTTATTTAAATCTGCTTCCATTTTATTCTCGCAGACATTTCACCAGAAAGAGAAAGTGCTCCAGAAGAATCAGTTCGAAAATTAGAAGTATTTCTGTATACTTCCACAGATGTTCGCAAAGAGAGTTCTTTCACGTTTATATTGGAAGGATTATCTCTCACTTTATACACTGATGGGGAAGACATAGTAAGCACCTTTTTGTTTATTACATTTTCCTAAATATTTTCTGTTAAATGTGCGCCATCTCAAAATTAATTTTAATTTCTTCAGCGAGGCATGAGTGAGAGGGACCCAAGCCAAGCATTGACGACATTCACCTTAGACGAAGCTAGTCTGTCGCTCGAAACCTCAAATGATAAAGCAGTCGAGTTGAAATGTTCATGCCAAGCGGCAACTTTAATCGATATGCGGGCGCCACTATCGTCATCGTTGAGAAAGTAAGGATGGTTTAAGTTATGTGTGATTAAATACTATTGAGTAGTCATCTGATTCAATGTTTTGTTTGCAAAATAAAAAATATAATATGACTATCTTTAAAATAAATGAATTCCTTTATTTTTAAAAATGTTAGCAGCCAGCTCTGAAGCTAGGCATCGTTAAATTATTTTTAAAATATGCCCTTATCTTAATTTTAGATTTAATTTTAAAAAAATCAAACAAAAACAGTTGTTTGTAATTATGTTACATTAATTCAAATATATCAAGGTTTTCTTAATGCTCGAAAACTTTTCATTTCTTAATCTAACATATAATCTGTTTAGCATTTTAAAATTTTAAAAAATCTGATTGAAAGTATGGTTCAATCTAACTTTACTAATTAAATGTTAAAGAAAAGGCAATTGTTTGTTTTTATGTTATGTTAGCTTTTCCCTATTACTCTTACATCTGAGATGCATTTGCGATGCAATTGAGCGTCACAAAATGAAAGATTCTGATTGGTATATGGTTTAATCTAACTTTGAAATTCATTAAAAAATGCAATTGTTTTTATTTATGTACGCTAGTTCAAATATGTCAAGGTTTTCTCTAAGTGCTTTTTACTTCTTACTCTAACATCAGAAATGTTGAAGCAACGTAAAATTAAATTAAATTACCTCTTTCTCTCTATAATTCAAATCACCTCTTTCTTAATAATTATAATTCTCTTGTTGAAGAATTAGCGTTAAATGTTGATTGACTTATAATTTCAGAATATTCCAATCGTATAGTGGTGATTCTGGTGGAACCACGGGTGTAGCTGGCATCAGCTTAAGTATGCCACCAATGGTAGATCTTACCTACCGCAGAACTGGAAATGGAGATGCTGCAGGTTTGTTTCCAGATTTATATCTATAAGATCTCGTTAATTACACTACTGGCCATTAAAACTGTTTCTTCAAAGAAAAAATTAGATATTATATGCAACATAATAAAGGAAGATAGTCTTGCATGTAATTTAGAGTGTAGAGTAAAAAATTCAATACATAGAAATTGTATCTATATCACCAACAACGGTGAGATAGAGATGGCCTTAATTAGTCTGATCACAGAACTATATTGAGTTTCAAGATACTGAAGAATAATTTATTCTGTAGAACTTCAATTCTATATTAGAATTCTTTAATTGTAATTGTTAGTCATTAGGCGTGAGGTATATTCTTGGCAACCATCACATGTTAATAGCAGATAGATCTAGATACCATACCGACCAATACAACAAACGAACCAAACTTAAAAGATTTAACACTTGATTGTGCTCTAACTATTTGACAGTTAATTACATTGATTTCAAAAGTAAGTTACGGTCACAGATGTTAACGCACCAGAATAAATGCCTAATTTATGCATTTTAATAGGGTGATAGAGATGTCTCCGATATGTGCATCATATAACTCTCGTTTTACATCAAACTCTCATTTTTACAAACTCGCCGGGACCGATAAAGTAGTTTATAAAATCGAAAGTTCATAAAACAGAATAATTTTTAAGCCTTAAAATTAACTTTTGATTAAACTGCTCATTCTTTATAATATTTAGTATGTACCAAATGAAAAACAATTACAAAATAAAATTCATATTTAGAAACAATTCTTACTTTCATCTTAGTGATGAAAAATCAGTTAAAGCAATAATTTATATTTTTTCGTTTTAAAAATCCTATTTTTAGAAGACATGTTTAAATTTTTTAGATATAGTAAAACATTTTTGAGTTTCTTTTCTCAAAATAAATAAATAAATAAATAAATAAAAAATAAAAAAAAATTTGATCTTGTTAAACATTCCTCTTCTTGTTTTGTGACGGTCGCAACACTACAGGATTTTCTTCTTGCTTGATCTCTAAAATTTCTTTTTCATTCTCATCTATTATTGTCTTCAAGCATTCATTCAACTGAGTCTACATTCAAAAAATTCCTGAAATGAAATTCTGGACAGTAGCTGGGTTTCTTTGTCAAAATTCATGAATGAATAACTTATCTTCATTCCAAGCATCAGATAAATGATCCTGGATTTCTTCGATGATGGTGGCATATCAAAAGTCCTAGATATAATTTTTTCTGTAACACCACTTAAGGCAAAAATTGTCAAGTGCATTGCTTCCGGAACTTCAATTTTATAAGGAATAGCAAGCCACGAATCGTTCCTTGTAAAAAATACTTTACGATATTTGCACTTGAAATCATTGATTATACTCTTGCAATAGCTGTAAGACGCTTGTTTGATCAGTGGGAAAAATTCCAGAGCAATTACTTGAATAAATCTAGGATTCCACTAAATCCACAATTCAAAAGGTATGCGATTCTCGAATAAAAACATTGATCCAAGTTTCTTGAGCATAAAATAAAAAATTAAAACACCGAGAGATTACTTAAGAATAAACGCATATGAAAGAGGCATGTAAATGAGTTCGCAAATATGAGATTTTTAAACATTTTACTTCGATTACTTTTTTGCATCTATGGGATATTGATAGGGACTAGTCACTATTTCTTACAATCGTGTTTGATCGTAAATTTGAGTTTTGTAAAAAGTAGCGTCTACTGTATAAAACCAAATAATCTATGTGTGTTAAGATGACGAATACAGGGGCAATATTTTTTGCTTTAATGTATCAATATACATATATACATTTGTGATAACTAAAGGACAATGGTTCATGTAAAAATTTGACATTATGCTTCTTCAGTAACCAATTGTTGTTGTTGCACCAGCTTGTTTCCCTGTATCTAGTCCTGAATTGGACTCTACTACTTGGATAGAACCAGCTTGATGGAGTCTTCATGATTTTGAAGCAAGGGCCAAACAGAAGACCCCCAAAACTTGGTCTGCCACTCCCAGAGGTATCATTTCACTTGGAGGACATTGCGACGCCTATTTTCAGTAACCAGTGTAATCTCTTTCCGCACTACAATAAATGCATTTATCTATGTTGCAAAAAAGAAAATGGTTATCATGAACTTCCGTCCTGAACATGAGCCGAATTCAAGATTGAGAGCTTATAATAAAACAACAAGATGCCACAAGACTGAGAAAAAATGTGTCTATGTACTCATGAATTCTGATTTTCTGGAGTACAAAATAGATTTCTTGCAATAATAAATTTTATATTTACCCTGAAAGATATAGAATTCTGACCAACATAATCCACATTGTCGCAAGATTATGAACAATAGTACATGAAATCTACTATTTAATTTTCTCTTTTGTATAAAATTCGTAAAAGACATAATTTGTACTAGCATTTGTGCATGAACTGGTATTTGTAAAATGCGCTTATATACCAGTTCATTTACCTTCAGATGAATCAGTGCTCGCGAGTACAAAGGAAACTTCAGAGCAATAAACTGAATGGTGTTTTAAATTGTGAAAAACTATAGAAATAATTACTTAAATTATAATTTTTAATAATGTTTGACATTAGAATGTAAAAGCCACAATGATTTTGTTGTTGTTGCTAATCCCAGATGATCAAGCAATGCTAGACCATCTCCATAAAACCCATTACTTCCAACAAATCCAAAAATAGTGTAGGATCTTAAAGAATATCACTTTTGGCAAAATCCAAGCAGTCCATAATATGGGCAGGGAGGCCTGTATGGCTCCGCACCAGTGGCAATCCGGGTACTTCTTATGTCCCTGATGAAAAGCGAGAGCTTTAATATGTCCACTAATGAAGCGAGACAGAACTGCTTTTGGCTTTCTGGTACCCTTAGCTCGAAGTGCCCCACCACGGCTTCTAGCGAAGTACCAGGAATGGTTCGGAGGAACACGCTATCTCATGTTCATTTGTACTTTAATAATTGAGATCTCTGTATTAGTGAGAGTACTTTCCTCACACTCGCCATCAGTAGAAGCCTTCCTCGCCAAGGCATCAGCTATCTCATTACCATCTATTCCGACGCGGGCTGGAATGGAAAGTCTTGGTTCTTGGTATTGGGAAAAAGAGCTGCTCCGATTAGTTCGAAGACTTGGGGCACCAAAGGTAGAAGACTAACTTAACCCCTAGAGCCTGCTAGCTTTAGCTGAGCATAATGTAGTGGCCTTCACGCCTAGGGTAGCCCTACCAGGAGAATATACTCCTGACGTGCTTCGACCACTCCGCCCAGGAACACCCTCCCGCCACGTTGAGGGAGCTAGGCAGGACATAGGGAGGGATGATTTTAATATACCTAACCGAATGCAAGAATAATTTTTAATACATTTTAGAGTCTTCTATTTCATGCAAAATGGTATGATATTAGAAATTTAAAAAATGAAAGCAATTAAGTTTTTTTTTAAGATTAAATTTCAGAAAAGTAAAACAAAATTCTTCTTGTAGTTAATTTATTTATCACTACATTTCTAACATTCATTTTATCCAAAAAGCATTTTAAATTTTCCAGAATAAGAAACTACAGATTGGATACTTATACTTCTCAATAATGAACTTTTGGAAGTATCTGTAATAAGTATAGAAATATTTCAATTATCTTCACATTAAAATCTCTAATAATAAAAATTGTCTACTACAAATTTCTTTAACTTTTTACCTGGTAAGTAATATTAAAATTATGTTGTATTTAAGAAAATTCCAGTTATTTATCTGCTTTTCTTCGTGAGCCAATATGAAAAAAACATTTTGATGGTAAATGGTTTTCAATTTACTATTAATATGCTTAATGTATATACAATAATTACATTATGCTTAATTTACACACAAGTAAATAATTTTATCTATATCAATAGCAAATGGTTTAGAAATAAAAAATATTAACACATTTTTAGTTTCTGAACACTTCTTTTCTTCGAAGTAATTCTAGAATTATAAATGTTATAATTTACAATTTGGAACATTTATTTGTCACCGTAATTTAAATTTTATTACATAAAATAATTAAAATAAGTAATATATTCTCAATGAAGTAAATTCAACGTACCTTGAATTATTTCATTTGCTTACAATAAATTAAAGAATACTAATCTCTTAATGTTACATTAAGATATAAGAACATAAGAAGAGACAACATTTCTGTATAGAAAAAATGCTGAAACTTTCTTCAAATATATTTTGGTATATCCCTAATGAAAGAAAATGCTTAAAAATAGTAGAAAAAAAACAATCAATGAAACTATATCAATAGTGCATATTTTAAGAACAGTGCATTGTTTAAGAATACATATTTCGATATTGGGTGTTTATTGTAATTAAAACAAAAAGTCAAGAGTCATTTGTCAAATTTTAGAATAATCATAAATTTCTTAATTTTGTATAATTATTAGCTTCCATCAGCTAGGAAAATCGACTGGCTGTCTTTGAAAGAAAGGTTTTGAGGAAAATTATGGGTGCAGAGTGAACATCAATATTACTAGGAGGTTCAAATTCAATAGCGAACTCTATAAGATGTATAGAGAAACGGATATCATCAATTATATAAAAATCAACCGAATGAATTTTGCAAGGTTTTTGTGCAGAATGAATCTTAACATCAACAGTTTTTCACTCTAAGCCAATAGACACCAGAGAGAGGCCCAAACTTAGATGGATCGACTGTGTCGACGAGGATTTTGGAATTATAAAGATCAAAAACGAGAGGTCTATTTCCAAAGCAAGATCTGAATCGAAGAAGATTCTGAAGAAGGCCTTGGTCCCCAAGGGGCTGTCGAATCAATAAAGAAAAATTTAAACTCACGAAACACCACACTTACAATAAACATAGATAAATAAACGTTGAAAATCCCATTTAAAAAAACACTAATTTTTCTAATAATAAAAATTAACCAGGGCAAAACGAAGGCCCAAACTTAGATGGATCGACTGAGACGACGAGGATTTTGGAATTATAGGGATAAAAAATTAGAGGTCTATTTCCAAAGCAAGATCTGAATGGAAGAAGATTCTGAAAAAGGCCTTGGTCCCCAAGGGGCTGTCGAATCAATAAAGAAAAATTTAAACTCACGAAACACCACACTTACAATAAACATAGATAAATAAACGTTGAGAAAATCCCATTTAAAAAATACTAATTTTTTCTAATAATAAAAATTAACCAGGGCAAAACGAAGGCCCAAACTTAGATGGATCGACTGAGACGACGAGGATTTTGGAATTATAAAGATAAAAAATTAGAGGTCTATTTCTAAGGCAAGATCTGAATGGAAGAAGATTCTGAAGGTCCTTAAGATTCTTCATCTTAGCCTAGGTCCACAAGGACAGCTCCTTGTCGAGAGTCAATAAAAAAGATGAATTTAAACTCACGAAACACCAAACTTAATAATTAACATAGATTAAAAAACACATTTAAAAAAATACTAATTGATTTCTTGAAATTTGTGATTAAATTATATTTCATATAAATGCACTTAATACTAATACCATTTACACATAAAAATTTCAATAAATGTTTTTCTTTTTTTTTTACCTAATGCATTGTATTTTATGATTATGTCCTTCGAGTTAATTTATTGACAAGTATTTTGTATATACTTTACACAGTTGATGCAGTGGTAGAGAAAGTTCGACTCAACGTATCTGTCTCCTATATTCTGAGCTTGATGAAATTCGTATCTGATGCTCTTCCGGGTAGCTCACTCCCCAGCTCAAGTGCCTTTTTGGAAGATAACGTTGGTCGAAACCGATTGCCATCTGACTGTACGAGTGGCTATCTCTCGACAATTAGCTCCGATGACCCCCGTGCCCTGTCCTTGTCAGTCGTGTTCCGGAAGCCAGAAATTGTCCTCTTCGCTCAACCTGATATGCCGGATACAGGAGTTCTAGTTCTTAAGGTTCTAAATATTGAATATCTGTATTTTGTACCTAATCCTAACAATGTACATAAAAAATGAAGATAAAAATTTACATGAAAAATTTTATATATTATAGATGGATGTAATGTTAGACTACAACTTCAATCTTGGACAGGGGAATTTAGTTCTTTCTGTTGCCGGACTGCATGTTCTGTCATGTGTTTATGAAAGGAGGAAACACACTATGTGCACAGTGAGTTCATTCCACTTCAATATAAAATTGTTGGATAACTTTGTATTTTAAATTATATGGAAATAAATTATTCTTTTAACATAAATTGTATCACTGCCACAAGTTTACAAACAGATGGTTTTTAATTTTAAATTCATCGTATTTTTCTAAGTCGTAAATTAATATAGCACTTTTTATATTTCTTATAACGAATGAAATATCAGAAATTCTTGTTATGATTGATGAAGCTTATTAATATTAGTAACGGGATGCGTTTTGCTTAAGTTAAAATGTTTCAGAAATCATCCATGCCAATAGCTTGAAATAAGCACACACATATGACATAATTTATAATAAATAATAATTTCCTAAAAATCTTCAGAAATGAAAGAAGTTTATACCACAAATTGGTTATAGCAATACAAGCACAAATGATAGAACTTACCTAGAAATAAAACAAGTGTAAATATTGAAACTACAGTTTTGTGTATCTCTAAAAACTTACAAATATAAGATTGTATTGAAATATCAAGATTTCAATCCTAAGCCAGAATGCATTTTATGTATATACTTCACCATATTTTATAAATTTGATATCAGAAGCCTATTTGAATTTTGACACTGATTGATGAAATCTCATATATATTCTACTGATATCATACTAAATTAATGGAAAAGACATAAAGGGAATAAAATACACTATTCATTGAAAAATCTGTACCTTAACCGTTTGTTAATAAATACAGTCTTGAATAAAATTCACATCCAAGGATGCACTGGAAAAGGTGGTTCGCGAGATTCTTTTTAGGTTTATTTTGAGGGACTTTGAATTTGCAGTTGGTGTTAATACTTATAATAACCTTATACCAGTTCATCCTCTGTTATATTTCACGAATTGCTTTTAAGATGGATGTCATTCTATATAGAATGTATGATTATTTATGTCTATTTTAAGCTACGATCACATGCTAAGCATTTCCATTATTATTTTTGAACTTTTAGAACATTTTCTATCATTAAATCAATCGTTGATCCTTTGATGCACCTTATAACTGCAAGCATTGAATATCTATGTTAATTGAATACATTCAAAGCTTTCTGGCCCTGACAATAAATAAACATCATCATCGGGGGGTGGACAAAAAGCACATTGCGAACGAATATATGTATAAGAATTTTTTTATTTCCAATGGCCAGGAAAAATACAAAGAACTAAAGGTTACAAAAAGTAAACAGCAGAAAATAGACTGAAGTCATTTGCTATCATTAAACATTATAATATTGCCTCGGGATCTTCCCAATATATTGCTTCCTCCGTTGAGCTGCAAAGAGCCCCACAAAGGGGCAGATGGTCCCTGTCCATTACTTCTTCAGAGCCGCAGAGTGGACAAGTAGGAACAGTAAGAATGCTCAAGAACTTCAAATGAGAGGCTAGGCAGTTATGTCCTGTTGTTAGACGAAAGGTGGCAACTGCATTTCGTCTTGGTAAATCAGGAATAAGAGAAAGACCTAAATTACTTCAGTATTTTTAAGCTATACGAGTCTGTAGATCTCTTGAGACATTAGAAGCAAATAGATGCTTTAGAAGCAGTTTTATCTTCCAATACGAGAAGGGCATGTAAAGATGCTGTAGAAGGGCGGCACCTTTCTTATCAAGGATGTCTGCTTGCTCATTGCCTCATAAGCCACAGTGGCCGGGTACCCACTGGAGAACAATTTGCTTACCTCTCAAAGCAAGAGTTCCCAGGAATTCTTGACATTTAAATAAGAAAATTGTAAATAAGAAACATCAGTCATCATTTGACAAGATAGTATATGGGTAATATGTCCTCTTCAACGTCTAATATTTTTCTTTTTCCTCGAATTGGATTCAACAGCATTAAAATGAAGTTTATCACTTCAACAGCAACTGTTATAATTCTTCATGTTTTGTCACAATTTGGTCTCATCAAGGCGTGAAATTTTCATGTCTATTTATTCGCAAAATAAAAGATAAATCCGTGAAATTTTTCGTTGAAAAAATAAGAAAGGAAACTTTTAAAAAGTCTCGAATTCTACGGTTTAAGTCCAATTTTTGAATTTTGATCTCATGCATATTATTTTATATTAGGATATATTTATTTTACTTTCTATTACTCTTTAAAATACACTTTTTTATTGATTTCAGACATTAATGTCAATATTTACTTAAGTGCTTTTGTTAAAATATAAGGTCTCCTAATTCATCAGCAGTGTAAAACTAACTTGTGGTTATATAAATAAGCTTTAAATCTTTTCATCGTCCTGTTTAGAATTTTCTAAGCAGTTTTCCCAGGAATTAAATTAAGGCTAATTACGAAAAATAATTAACAGCTTTAGTCATCATTTATGCTATAAAAATTTGGAATTAATGATATGCAATAGTGATTTACTGAATTTAAATCCAAAAAAGTCATTGGAATATAAATCAATGTGTATGACTCATTTTGTAATAAACTTTTACGAATCTAAATATTTAAAGTACGATCAATAAAAGGATTTTCAATAATTTAACAGGTTCTTCATCCGTGCGAAATTGAATTGAATCGATGTCTTCATCTAGCTGAAGAAGAAGTTAAAATGTCAATGAACGTGAGCAGTATACAGCTCTGTTTGAGTGCTCCAGTGGTCCAGACTTTGCTTCAAGTGAACAACCAGCTCTTCTCTAGTTTACAAGTAATAAATTAAGCAATAAATATGTTGTTCAAGTAACAAATTATCCCATTAATTACTTTTTCTATCATTTTCACTTCAATTCTATCAATGTTATAACCTCTTTTCTGAGAAATCAAATTATGTCTCTCTTAACATTTAACATACATTGGTGAAAACTATTTTAAAAATTTTTTTCAAGGAAGTTATAGTTTGCCAAAAAATATAAAAATTATTCTTTTGGATAAACATTGAAAATTGATAAGTTAAGAAAAAATATCCATAAAATATTTTTCTTTGAGAGATATATGACTTATATGGGAAAAGTATCTACTTTAAATTAAAAAAATATGTATATAATATTGATTTTTGAAAAAGTTTAAAAAGTTTAAAGTAAGATTTACAATATTAAAGGTCGTAAAAAACTATAAATTTGCATTAATCAATCTTCTGGACTATAAATTAAGTTTTTAGCTTAAGATGATTGATCTATTATTATAAGTTTCATTTATCACTATCATTTGAAACTAAATTTGTAGGGATGTAAGAAAATGGAAGTTAGAATAATACAAAACAAAACATTTATTACGACATTCCACATGATTAAAACAGTTACAAAAGAAATTACTTAATAATTATAAACAAGGTTATATATAAGGTTAGAAGGTACATTATAAATAATAAACAAAGCTATGCATGAATCAGATGGTTCACCTTCCATTTCTCACATCTCTTCTTTATCTATCTTCTATATCTATTTCTTATTGGATACTGAATATTTTGTAAGTTTACATTATTAGGCAGTAACGCCATCTTTTGTCAGCAAAGTTAATACAGATTTGTTACAAATTTTCTTTTACGAAAACATAGTAACATAATTTTAGTAAATCTTACCATAATTATAATAATGTAAATTAAATAAGTTTTATACGACGAAAATTCAGAGCAATTTAATTTAAACATATATTTCTTAATAACATAAAAATAAATATATTTAATATTTTAGGAAGTAGATGATAGAAGAAGTTATCGCTTAGAAAAAGAACAAAAACCTTTGCAAGATCTTTGGTCGCCAATATCTCTTTATAAGCAAAAATGGGCTGAACCAGGTAATTTTAATTTATAGCGATTTTTTCTATAAATTAGCGTTTTATTCTAAATATATGCATCAAACTCATCGATTTTAATATTTAATTCAATACAGTATTAATTTTGTGACGTTCCGTAAAAATTGTATACTCTTTTTTCACTATACATCTGTATAGTTAAATTATTTTTATACTTATATAAAATCTTATTGAAAAACTTTATGTTCAATATATTACAAGTATTGGTCAAACGTTTAAGATCAAGTAATAATTGTGCATTTTACTTATTTTTAACTCATTCGGTTGTGAAAAAAAAATTGAAGCATTTCGATGAAAACTATTCAGATTAGAAGTTTTCAATCTAAATTAATAAGGCTTTGTAAAGTAAATGTGTAAGTAATAAAAAATAATGTATAAAGTAATAATGTTTTATTTGTAAATTTATAAAAATTATATTTGTAAATTTTATTGGCAAAAACATTTATCCGGTAAATTATAGAAATTTCAACACAACGTATTAACTTATGGTAATAAAGTTTTATAAATAGCAGGGGGTGTATGTTATATCATAATGCATGTTGTATTTATTACAAAAAATAAAAGTTAATGACTTATGAATCAAGATAAAGTTTCCAGTTACGTTTCTTCCTTTGGAGATCGCAAAATAATTTGTTTTCTGTAATTTGTTATGAAGAAAATAGCAGTAATAATCTATTTTCTTCATAAGAAAAAAAGAGATTCTTTTAACAATGGCGCGAGTGCTTGGATAACTAATTCTTCGCTGCAACAAGGCCAGAAACTGCTACTCATTTGTCGTTACACATCCTGTGAAACAAGTCATAAAAAGGCGAGTGGTATTACCGTCGCCCTACCACAACAAACCCGTTTACAGGGTGGGCAACATTCATACATCATCTTAGAAAAAAGAACAGAGAAACACAGAGAGAAAGTAACAATCACGCCCGCACCGGGATTCGAACCCGGAACACACTGTTCAGGAATGCTAACCACCGATGGCTGACATCGGTCAGCGAGAAAGAAAGAGATCAAATTTAATTAATTTTTTTATGCAATGCTAAGCTTTAAAAATGCAATATTATTGAAAACAGGACAATTTAAATTAGATGTTAAAAAAGAATATTCTATTCATATAACGTTGTAAGATTATATTATTTTTCACAAACACTTTTATGCTTCAAAATGCTTACATACTGGTCTTACAAACTATTTATTTTACAGAGCTTAAGCATTTGTATACACACACGCATATATATATATATATATATATATATATATATATATATATATATATATATATATATATATATATATATATATATATATATATATATATATATATATATATATATATATATATATATATGTATATATATATAATTCGACAAATAATTAGCATGCCAAGATTATCTTTTCATAAGCAAATTCTATCGATTTTGATACTTTTATTTTATAACTTGTTTTGAACTTTGGAATTTGTCAAGTAGCGAAAATGTCATTTAATATATTACTAAATTTCTTAATTATTTCTTTTCTGCATTTTTTAAAGTAAACTGTCTTGCAGCTTTTAACCAGTGAAACCTGCAATGAGAAAATATTTCCTTAATAAGCTCTAATCTATTCAAAAACCAACAAAAGACGAGAAAATTCCGTAATAATGTGCCAAGGTCATTAACTACTGTTTTATGATTCACTCAGCTGAAGGAATTGTTTTCATTTACCTGAATCTATCATCGCTATCTGATAAAAATGTAGACTACTGAGAATTTAAAAAAAATGGGTTATAAAATTACTTGTGTGCATTCTAATTGCTTTTGTTGAATTAGATTAATCAATTATGAATTATATCGTTTTGTGTCATTTTTTCTTTCACTTAAATAAAATTAGAGATCCTTAAGCTTATTTTGGAAAATAAGGATTTAAAGAAAAAAAACGAAGTTAAATTGAGAAAGCTTTTCTGTTGTAATTGTGGGACACAATAAATCTAAACAAATATATGCAATTTTCTCCTAAATTTGTTGTTAAATTTTTTTCTTTATTTAGCACGCTACTGAATGTCAACGTTAACTTTCTTTACATATTAAGAGAGAAAATATTTATTTCTTTTGCTTACAAATGGTAAATATTTTAAAATATTCGCTTTTTAACGTTGTGTTAAATAAATAACACGCCTATTATAACTTTATTCTAATTTATATTTCATTGATGACGCATTCAGTTTTATATAAGCATATGTTTTAGCATAAGTTATATATAACTTATTAAGGAACGAAATCTTTTATTTGCTTCTAGTTTTGCTTTTCTTTTGCATTTTTTTATAATTATTTTATTACAAAGTTTTTATATTCCTACAATAATCTTATATTATTTCCTGTAAAATATTTGTTTTTCCAGAATGTAAATGTGGATATAGCAAAGGACAATTTCTTATTCCAAAATACACCGAAAATTTTAATATCAGCATTCCAGAAGTACTAATTTGGTGTGAAGTAAGTGGTGTTGTGAAAAACGTTCCAATTCTTTATTCTAAAGGAGCTTTTCAAGGAGACATTAATGATTGGTCAACTCAGGTATAATATCTAGCAATGATAATTTTTATATTAATAAAATATCAAATGTACCATTTACTGAATACACGTAATCAAACTATTTAATTTAAACAATGCAGTTTTTTTTCATAATACTTTAAATATTTTAATTTCAATGTTTGTAGATTCTTAATTTTTCCGAATTATTTTTTAATATATTCAATTATAAAATTTTTACTTTTTTAATATCAAGGAAAATCATAGATTTTTTTATAAAAGAATAAATATACTTGAGATATCTAATGCATGAAGCAGTAATTTGTTATGATAAAATGTTGTCTCTCTTTTCAATAGTTCAAAAATTCACATTTAATTATTTTTTAACATATACACTTAAATCGGGTGTAAGAAATACCATCACATTCACACATAAATCTCTTTATCTTTGAACCACAATCATTTGATTGAGAATTGCTATGGTCTAAATTTCTTGCTATCTTCTAATTCTCTAAATTTACTTTTCCATCAACCAGAGAAACGCAGAGATTTTCGTAATTCAATATTCTTTTCTCAATTATTGCTAGTCAATTGAATATCTTAGAAGGATCGTGTATTTACCTGTTGAGGTGTTTATTAGCTAGATTATCCACTGTGTTTTCAGGTTGAGAATAAATTACGAGCAGAAACCTCAATCGTCTATCAAGACAAATATAGTTCGATTTTAAGAAATATTATAAATCGTCCTCAATTTATTAAACAGTATGTAGTATTAACACGTTATGTTGTTGTTGTTGCTTATAACACTTGATCGCTATGACCAATTACGCTATGCGAATTATGTCTTTCATGTTGACAAGAGCACCACGAAAGTGAAAACATGGTTTTGCTCTAAACTATTCCGTTAGATGGCACCACTCCCTCAATTTTGGCATTGATCTAGAGGGAGAGGAAATTTTCTCCAAACCATTACACCCATGGTAAACACATTGATAAAAGTATTATAAAATCAAATATGAACATAAATCAGTTGATTTTAAAAGAAAACTTTACTCATTTGATTATCTTATGCATTTTTAAGTACCATCATATTATAAGTAAGTTATAACACATATATAATAATTATAAATCGACATGATTGGGAAAAACAACGCAAGAAATATAATTTATACGAAACGCAGTGGCGAAAGTAATTATAGATATTATATACAATCTAATATATATATATATATATATATATATATATATATATATATATATATATATATATATATATATATATATAAATTCTTCTGTATATTATCTACCTTTTATTTATATAATAATCCTTAAATATTTAAAAACAATTTTAAAATTATAAATTATTTAAAAGAAATATGATATTTCTTTTAAAGTATTAAAATTTGTTTTTTATGATAAGTTATGTAAATAAATTAAACTAATATTTAACAAAAAATGTGCATAATTGATTGCATGAGGAACTTATTTTAAATTATCTTGATAACTTCAAATATTATTACAGTTTAGTATTAGAAGATTTAAGTTTTTAGGAGAAGAATTTAAATCTTCTTATGAAATTTAATTTATTAAACATAACGGTTTTATTAAATTTCAGTCGAAAGCAAACATTTTTAATCTTTTTCTAATAAATCAAAATTTGACCAATTTCACAAATGTGATAGAAAAGACTATATATTTTCTGATAGATTTGTGAAATATATGTGGTTAATTTTCATTCTCTCACCATTAATCATTCTTAATAGAGCGCAATGATAAATAAAAAATGTTATATCTATTATTACACTTTTATAATGAGATAAAAAAAATTATATGTGGTTGTGAAGGGAGAAACGTTATAGCGTTATTCGTAGATTGCTTTCATTTTCTATTCTAGAACAGTTCTAAAATAGTATTGGAAACAATCATCTAAGTCCTTCATTCTTAGATATGACATAAAAAAATTCGGAAATCGAAAAGAAATTTTTTTTTTAATTGTTGTGAATATTTTGTTATTTTGGTTCAAAAATATTAATAAAATGGTTGTAAATAATCCAGTAGTAACTATGAACTTAATTATATAAATTTTAAATTATGAAATTCTGATAAAATATATCTAGCCTCATAAATGCTTTGTTGTGTATAATCAGAATATAAGTTCAAATGAATTTGTTTTATTCTTATTGATAAAATATTTTGTCTGTTAAGATGTTTATGAAGAAAGTGCAGTGAAAGGATATTTTCTTTATTAACAAATTATTATTCATTCCCTCAGGAGTTTTTTTTTAATAAATAAGCATATAAAAACTTAATATATTTTCTTAGATGAATGCAAATGGAGAGTTTCAACTTGAAGTGATGTACTATAACGAAAAAATATCCTCTTGGGAACCTCTACTCGAACAGGTTCTTATTCAAGAAGGTCAATATAGGCCTTTAGAAGTTATGTTTAAGGTTTGTCTTTATTTCTTTAACTTATAATTCTCACTATTTTTAATTTAATAACAATGTAAACTGTATTTTCATAACTATTTATTATTCATTATTCACTTCAATATTTTTACATTTTTGATAATCAAAATGCAAATTAACTTCTGCCATGTCTACAAAATTATAATCACACATTACAATTCCTTATTTTTCATTTATTCTTATTCAAAATTTTTCCATTTTTAGTGAGCAAACATGAATAATTTTTACATTTATTTTGTAATCTAAACACAAGGCAAATGTTTATGAAATCATAAGCTAATAGAACAGTTGCTTTATCATATTGTTGAAAAGTAGATTTTTTTAAAAAATCTGAATAATGAAAAATAATGAATTATTATGTTATGCATTTTACTTAC